>VCAZ01000022.1:2405694-2673194 GCA_005784505.1 Bagarius yarrelli
AATGTGTCTGCGTGCTGCTTCGTTCAGCTGACAGGAAATAAGAACTTTCAAGACATGTGCTGACATCAGCACAATAATAACACCTTTGCAGTTAAAACTACAAAGAAATTAATAGATATGCCAAAAAAAAGACTATTTCCCAGCATGTGTATTTATTCAATACATTTCATTTTATTTGTATTTATTACAAATGAAGTTTGCATAAACTTTGAGTTATTTATAGGAGTGCTGGCTATCGCATCGACTTATCTGTTCAAAGATGCTGCTGACATGTGAGAAATAAAGAAAGAAAAAATTAAGAAGTCCAGATAAATAAATCGACTCAAAAGACAAAGCTGCGGTCTAAAGATGTGTCTTTATTGACTTCAAAAGTCTCAAGAAAATATCGGTTGTGTACAGCAAAACAACAACAACAACACCCTAATTTTAATATTTCTATGCAATATATCAAATGTTTATAAGATTTGTACTGAGCCCCACACTAATTGTAGATTTTTTCTTTAAGAGAATATTGATGTCTCAGGTCTTCAAACACTCACACGCACACAAACAATTTGTATCGAGCAGAAATCAACAATCTAAGCGATACATAATTAAATCTTTCCTCACTGCAAATGAAATTTCATGCACCAGAATGTAAAAATTACACCTCCTTACCACATCATAATATATAAATAATTACTCTTAATAGAGTCTGGCAATAGTAGCATATTGCATGGAACAGACTGTAGGCTGGGATAATACTGGTAATGCTTGGGATGGGAGTACTGTTGAAGTCTATCAGTAGTATATTTCTGCTGATAGGTCTGATATGAGTAAGTGAGAACTGTGGTTTGATGAAGTGAATCCATTTTCTTCTTATAGTAGCCTGGGCGGACTGAAGGTTAGTGGATGTATGGGAGGTGACAGGTGTGATTTCTATACCTAGATGAAAACCAGGAGGGTTGTGAGGGCAGGAGCTTTTTGCGTGAGCTCTGCTGCAGAATGAGCAGGTGTGAAGGAGCCTGTAGTTAGACAGGAAGCAGCCCAGATGGTTGATGCAGCGGATAAGCAGGTAAAAAACAGCATTCTTGGGTGAGGAAGTGGATTGAGGTCGAATGGGGATGATGGCGCTTGCTGAAACTGGATGTGGCGGAGCTCCACAAACTTCGCTTAAAAAGGATGTTGGAGTTGCAAATATCTGACAGTGAAGTTTGGAGTCATTCGTGATGGAGCACCCTAGTATGTTTATGCAGGTATGTATACCTGCTGCTTGGGCGCCGAATAGGATGTAATAGTTGTAGAATCCCTATGTTTGTTATCGGGATTTATAAGTGAATTGTAAGCATTGAGAGGAGAACATTGAAATAGATTCAGTGAGTGTGTTTGGAATCGTGACCCGGCCGCCGATAAAAGGGAGATGCTATCTGATGCGCTATGGGCTCTGAATTTGTTGTTACGGACGTTTTGGTTGATGCTGAATATGAGGCTCTTGGATTTAAGAGCGCACTGAAGACGAGCCATGATCCAGTTGCTGATGATGTCCTCAGTTCACGATGGGCATGAGAATTCCGTCTTCCAGGTTTACTTTGAGAATGGTAGTCTCAACGCATAGATCTTTCTAGTTGAGATGTCGTAATCATTTGCCGAGTCTACTTGAAATGAGTTTGTAGGAGAGTACTCATGAGGCAAATGTTTGGACAATCGGAGTGAGGAGAGGTATTCCTCAAAGTAGTCGACTTGAGATCAAACAAATGATCATTTAAATCAGGTAAGTTTATCTGTATCTCTGGATCCATTGTGGAACTCATAAGAAAGAGACACATTGTACGATATGGGGCGGCCTGATATATGAAGGAAAGTCAGGTGTGGCCTTGCTTCCTGAACTTCAGTTAACCAGTCAACTTCCCTTAAATAAAATAAGTAATTTTTTTTACAAAGTATTATTATTATTACAATTAATAAAACACAGACATAGCACGAGTAAATTAATTAATAAAAGCATAAATTAGTTATACAATAATATAATAAAAATAATACAATAAGCAAAACAAAAAAGATGCGGGCTGCATGTTTGCAAACCACACTTGTACTATAGCTTTGTCACAAATTTCATATAAAAAAATAAGCCAAATTACAAAAGATTTATAAAGAAGCAAACTGAGACCACTTAAATTAACGCAAATTATCCTCTTCTTTTTAATGTAACCTAGATCATGGCAAATACGTATTTTTTTAGACAGTGAGGGAGATGAAGCTGTTATATCTTTGGATGTTCCTCTTTAAAATTTCAGAGCAGGGCCCCAAAACCCGCTCAAAGCGCGGCCTATCCAGCTTTACACACTTCAGTGGACCTCTGGCCACCACAGTCGCCGCTCGTGGCCGGTTCAAGAGTAGTGCTATCTCACCTGTAGAGAAAAATAGTGTATGTAATATTGCTAGTAGTAGTTTTGTGTTTTGTGCAACTCTTAGATTTAAAGGAATCTGGCAATAAAATGTTGTGCATATATGTGTTTTCCCGGGGATCCTTATTGCATAGACACTGTGTGAAGTCAGGGATGACCAAGTGAAGGTCTTGTTAGTGGTACATTTAAATTTATGACATTCGGTGGACACCCATATCCAGAGTGATTTACAGTTTTTACGACTAATTTGTACTACTGAGCAACCAGGGATTAGGGGCCTTGATTAGGGGCCCAACAGTGGTACCTTGGTGGTGCTGCGTACCTTATTGACTTATTTTTTCCTACACAACAATACTAGCTTTTGGGGATTTTTTTTACAGTGTTAGATATATGATACACTTTCTTTGTGATCTAATGAATTATTATTGATCTACTCTTTAATAAAGAGTCAAAAAAACTTGTGTATGTCATATAGGGTGTCTGCAAAATACTGTAAATGACTATGTATCTAAATAATAAAATCAGTTAAATTCTTTCTTACAGAAACACTTATTAGCTTAATTATGGACGACTATATGCTCTAGTTTTATTTTGTATTTTTCCCTATTATCTTTCTGAACGATGTATGCAGGGAAAAATGTATACATATCATTACATTTCTGTTTATGTAATATATGTGAATATTCTAATTGTTGTGCCAAAAATGGTGATTTAAGAAACTTACCAAAGTAGTCAGAAGGTCCAAGGCGGCCCACTTCTACATATTCCTCATTGTCAGATCTGCGCTGCAAGACAGATGCTGTCCCCTAAAAAAGGCATTGACAGAGAGAAAGTAGGGCCATCTGGTTCAATACTATGCCTTTGTTTAATTAAATGCTCTTTTTGCATTTTCCACACTTAGACGTGAGATATAGTTTATCACTCTGTTAAACCTTTGGCCTGGAATACCATAAGTACTAAGCCTTTGTTTAAGACGACGTAGCTGGAAATGGGCACCCATTCTTCTACCGTTGGCAAGGTAGATGGTTCTCCCAACCAGGAAATCATGGGTGGCTGATGCCCCAACATTCCTTGAAATTGGGTTAGTGCAGTAAAGGAGTGGGTAAGCAAATTTACAATATACAATCACTGATGAATAAAAAAGGTTGGATTTAAACCCAGAACATCAGACATACTGGACAAACACCCCACCACTGGACCATTGCACCACTGTAGCAACTTCAAAAGGACTATTTATAGACACGGTGACATGATCACACCGAATATACAATAAAACAAAACACTAGGGAGCGCGTAGACAAATGTTCTACATGCTGGGAACGCTTACCCTAACATATAAATACACTAAAGCATCAATATTTAAGAACGACTTTCCTCTGTGTAAATGGCCAAATGGTTTATTGGAATTTGCAGAGATTATCTACTCTTCCCTATGGAGGATCTCGGACCGGTTCTGCGGTTAGATTTTTTTAACAATGCATTTGATGTTCTGAATTTCTTCATCTCAAAAACTTGAATCTGTATTTTTAAACACTGAACGTCCAAATATTAAATGTTAAATATTTTATTTTAAACGGCACACAATATTTAGTTGTGTTAAATTTTCGTAATTTAAAAAGTTTTTTCGTATTTCCAGCTCCATACAGGTTACACACACACACACACACACCTCTGTAATGATGAAGAAGTCATCCCCTGGTTCTCCTTGTATGACAATTTTTTCACTATCTTCAAACTGTACAGGCTCCAAAGCATCAGCCACTGTCAGCCTTTCCCACTTCTCCAAAGATTCTGAAACAGTAAAATAAAAGAATTGAAAATAAAGAGAATAGAAAAACACTCTTTCGAAACTTGTCATCATTATTTAATGCTGTATTGTTCTGTGTAATACTGCAAATTTTCCAATAACTTGCATTTAATTCTAAAGTAAGTGATTTTGTTTAATATGTTGTATTTCTCTGACAAATGTCATGAATTTTATATTACATTTTACAGCATTTGGCAGACGTCCTTATCCAGAGCGACTTACATTTATTTCATTTATACAACTGAGCAACTGAGGGTTAAAGGCCTTGCTCGGGGCCCAGCAGCGGTGGCTTGGTGGAGCTGGGAATCGAACCAACGATCTTTGGGTTGATACACACCTTAACCATGAGCCACCACTTTCCCCACTTAAGGGCATCTTCTAAACTTTTCTTTTTTATTTAAATCTATTACTAATAAGATTCTCTTAAAGCAACAGCATGTCATTTTTCGACCTTAAAATTATATCCCTAAAATTATTTCAGTGTTGGAACAACTCTTACCAGTGTTGGAACAACTCTTACCCGGAAGAATTCTACTGCTGCTGTAACCTTAGCAGTCAATGCTAAGCAATCAACATACATCTCCATGTATAAGTACACACATGACAGAATGACAGCCGTCTGCCTGCACCAAACTCATGCTCAGCTACCAGGCAGGACATTAATATAAAAGTAATATAATGACTAATCACAGTATGTCTAAAGCTGTAAAGCATCTGCATAGAGTTCAGTTAGTGTGTGTGCACCTCTCCAACTGATATTCCTAAAGCAAGTCTTCTTTATATCCTCATAAATACCTAATAAACTTAACAGTGAATTGTTTTTTTCTAGTTCAGCTCACGGTAAAAAAAGAACTTAAAATACGTATGTATAAAAGATGCTAAGCAGTATTAGAAAGTACTTTTAGTTGCTAAGTCAGATAAATATAAAAACTATTTATAGTTATTGTTATTTGGCCTGCTTGTGCTTTAGTATAGACAAAAATAGCATTATTTTGCATTTCCCCCCTTCATAAAACTGAATGTATAGAACTGAATGTGTGTGTTTTCTCCTTACGATCACTGCTCACCAAGGATTGACACCTTACTCAGGAACTCTTCGTACATCTTCCTCTTTCTCAGTGTACTGCCCTGGAGACACAAAAACCAGAGCTTACACTTTGGTGGTTTCATAAATAGCCTTATGTCCTAAACAGTAATCAATATATCGATGTTCACCACAAAACGAATACAAGAGTAACACAAACACTTGTCTAGTTTGCCATTGGATGTTGGAGTATTGCATTATTTCTCCACCTGATCCAGCATAAAAATGCCTTGCTGCACAAAAGAGGTCCCTAAAGACCCTAAAAAGAAAGAATTTACTGGGTGATACAAGTAGATGCGACTCTTGTTTTGTGGTTTTTGTAATACTGCTTTCTCTATTTGATGAGATGAAGCGCTGTTCAGTAATTTTTAAGGGGTAAAAGGTGGTTTCCTACTGTATATATTACATGTACTATAAAAAAAAAAAAATAGTACTACCATAAGAATACGACGATAGCTGTCACGGTCGATACCCCAAAGCTTAAGATCAGTCTTAGCCTTAACAGTGGCAGCACGTGGGGTTCCATAGATCAAAGCCAGTTCCCCAAAACTGCCACCCTCTCCAATACTTGTCACCCATTCACCATTCACATATACCTGGCGAAAGAGAGGAAGAAAGATAAAACAAAATATATTGTTCATGTGTCTGTTTCACACACCAATATCGGATTTTTGGTAAATTGAGCACAACAGATGATTTTTGATAATGTTTGCCCTAGGTCAAATAATATTCCACCAACACACACTTACAACCATAACACACACTCCAGCACATACAGTCTCTTTTATTCTCTAATAAAATCTAATGAAAACACATGTTTGGTATCCAGCAGCCAGTTGTGTGTTAATATAAATAGATGTTTGGTAAATACAAAATTAAAAGTTACATTTCAATAAACATGAGCTTTTACAGGAATCATTACCTGACTCGAGGGCAACCATATCGAGAGAAGGGCCGAGGCGGAGGGAGGTTTGAAATGCTCAAGCTTTGGGAGGTTAGAAATGATTGTCCATTCCTTACTAAATAAACTTTTACTGTTACCTTTTGTTATGTGGTGCAACGTTTAACTGAATATTACACAAACACTTATGGGTCTACGGTTTTCTACGGTCATCTTTTCTTTGTATTATCGGCAATGCAAAAAAGATTTCATGATACTTTCCTGTTTTACCTGCGTTTTAGGTCTAAGCTGTCATTAACAATAACAGTGCTCTATAGATGCAAAGACAAAAGGTACACACAGTACATGTTCAAAAACGAGTGACCCATTCAAATGTTTTGTTGAGCTCCCGTAAATTGTGAACTTACATCAACTTCTCCCTGGTCAACTACGTAAAAGTTGTCCCCTTCATCACCTGAGACCAAAGGAATGAGAGGAATAAATAAAGAGACTAAATGACATATAATCAATAACACATACAGGTAAAATCCCTCAGTATAAAAAGCAAAATTTAAACAAATTATTCACTAAATACAAATAAACAACTTATTTGATTATAAATCACTAAAATATACTAAATCCATTTTTAAAAATTATATTTGGTATTTGCCATTGTCAGAGATTTATAAAACGTTACCCCCTGAGGAGCAACCGTAAACCTGTGATTTCTTTTTCAACCTTACATTCGTGATAGAAAGCTAGACCAACCGTAGATAAAGCAAATTTTTTTTTTGTCTGAAGACATGGTCACCCTTGGGTGACAAACTTCCACCAACCCCAATTTTCACTATGTGCATGCATTAAAGAGGATGTGGCTCTGTCTCTGTATCTGGCCTTAAACATTGTTCTGTCCACTGACCCGGCTCTGGATCTTGCTCTGCCCACTGACCCAGCTCTGGATCTTGATCTGCCCCTGATGCGGCAGATCAAGGCCTCAACCTGCTACTCACGCCTCTTCTAGTCTCGCCATACTTCTTGCCCCCTTTGGCCTTGTCGTGTTTCTCGTTTTTCCCCTAGTCCTCACCAAGTTCTTGCCTATATTATGTGTTTCATGGTTTTGTTTGTTTTTCTACTTTACATATGTTCTGTACTTGTATCCATTTCAGCCTCCTATTAGTATACGTATTAGTAACAGCCATGTTAAACACTGAACTTACAAAACATTCTTTATTTTAATATAATGTACTTGCCTACACACACGGCCACCTTGGATTCCAGCTTTAATTCACGTGATTATACACTTCTGGGTTTAATTGCTATATAACACTCGAATACCCTGTGAAGTACTAATTAACCTCTGTGTATAATCGTTTATTCATTTTTCCCAGTTTAGGTTCTCCTCCAGGTTGCCCTTTTTGATTTGCAAAAAAAGTTGCGAACCAACTTTGATAGCCTTGCCATGTCTATGAATATTGGATTTATTGTTAAGACTTGGCTTTGTTTGCATTTGCCAGTCTTTGTCCATAAAAAATAATGTTACTTTCTCTGCTGTCTGAATATATATCAACTCTAACTAGCAACAGGTAACTGTAGTTTAAGGCAAACTAGTTGAAAACCAACCAAGCAAAAGTTCATAAACAACAAAGGAAACTGTTTATCAAACTCTTTTTTAACAAAGCATTAACCTAAATGATTGCAGTATAGAAAGAAGTATAGAAACACACAATATCCTGCAAGTGAATTAAGTTGATTCGAGTTATTAGTGTTTTTGCACAAGTAGATCAAGCTGAGATTAACTCCTTAGATAAACCCCAGGACCCAGGAAAGTACTTAGTGGTGGAATATACCCTTGATTATATGTTACATTAGATGTTATTCTATAGGCCCATCTGCAAAACCAAGAAGGAGAGAGGTATATTTCAATGGGAATTATGGTAGACAGGAAAGGAATGTGTGCTTGGTACTTGGGGTTAGAGAATCGTGTTCAAAAATCATGAGACACGACACTTACAAATAACCTACAAACTTCTAAACTGAGACCTCTTCTGCCTTTTAAAACAATAAACACAACTAGATTTTCCTTTCCTTTCCTTTCCTTTCCTTTCCTTTCCTTTTCTTTTCTTTTCTTTTCTTTTCTTTTCTTTTCTTTTCTTTTCTTTTCTCTTCTTTTTCTCTCTCTTCTTTCTCTTCTCTTTCTTTTCTTTTCTTTTCTTTTCTTTTCTTTTCTTTTCTTTTCTTTTCTTTTCTTTTCTTTTCTTTTCTTTTCTTTTCTTTTCTTTTCTTTCTCTTCTCTTCTCTTCTTCTTTCTCTTCTCTTCTTTCTCTTCTTTTCTCTTCCTCTCTTTTCTTCTTCTCTTTTCTTTTCTTTTCTTTTCTTTTCTTTTCTTCCCTATACCAGGGCTGTGCCCCATACCCGGTGCTACCTAAATGACCGCACGCGGGCCTGCGCCGTTCTTTGTTATTTTATAGGCGCGCTTTCAGGTGCCTCGCATTCCGCTGATTAGCGTCATGGCGGCGTTGCCTAGCAACCGCGCTGTGTTCCGCCTGCGCCTGACTGAAAACTCGCGAAGCGGCTCTATTACTGTAATACTGAGTAGCTGTCCGCGAGTTTGCCTGTCCGGAAGTCCGTGACAGATTATAGAAAAGAATACATAGTCGATATACATTTAACATAACGTTTGTGTGGTATAAAATAATCACAGTTAAATATTTAGTGGCAAAAAAAAATCCATTTTGTTGGATGCTAATTTTATCTGTTCCTCTTATACTGTAAACGCAATTATTCACTATTATACATATTAATTCATCTCTCTCTTTCTGTTATTCTCTCTACTTCCGCTATAACTGCCTTTCATTTGTCTCAATAGACTGGCAAAGATCTATATATACAAATACACACAGAAACTTGGGTTCTTCACACGTGCATTCCTCTACAGATTTGTGTTAGAATTTGATATAAATTATATGTGATTTTTTTTGCTAACCTTGTTGAATGACTGTTTCTCCAGCAATGTGTGTAACAGGAAACATGGCGTCAAATATGTCACTGAAAAAGAGAGAAAGACAGCCATAAATAATCTCCCTATCTGCATCAGCCATTAATAATCTCCCTATCTGCCTCTTGGAAACAGCCGGACTAAGCAGGGACCACCATATAACTGAGAAATTAAGGGATAAGGGCTTTGCTCAGGGGCCCAGCAATGCAACAAGTATTTGGTGCTGGTTAGGTGCTGCGAACTGAACCTTGAACCCCTCATCCAAATAGCAGTCCAACATCTTAACCACTAGGCTACCACCACTTCATACATACAAATTCTTTTTGGCAGGCGACAGCTGAAATACTTTGCTCAGCGTGGAATGTTCTCTCTGAAAATAACGACTAACGGCGGATACGAGCCTGATAAATACTCAAAGCTCATGAATTGCAAAAATAACACGAATGATTGTTTAAAGAGAATATATTGGAGTTTTATTATATATTTTGTCGTAATTACATAAACTGTAATCATATAAATGGGTTAAATGTATGCGCATACTAATGATGTTTTACATATCTAAGTATGTACCTCACATTTGTTCTTCTTTAAAACATTTTGACTTGGAAAAAAAAAAGGGTTAAAAATGTATTTGTTAATTTTCTAGATCGAGTATTTTCTTAAAGCTTAGTTTTATTGCACAGAAAAAAGTATGTAGGCCAAGCTGCTTTAAACTTTTATTATTTATGCTTTCTGATCATTACAAAACACTTTAGTTAATTAAATGATCATGATATAATTTTTTATTTTAATTTATGCTGTTGACACAAAATGAAATGGTCCATAAAACCTTAATTAAAACTACATTTATTAAATTCCCACAACTACACACTTTCTTACTGATTAAGCCGATCATTAGTTAATGCAAACGTCAGTTTTTAAAAGCACATTATTACATACATTTTATATTATTATTATTATTATTATTATTATTATAAGATCTCACCTTCTCTCATTGTCATCCAAATGGACAAACAGCACATTCTTAGAAATCGCCCTAGCCAAGGCTGTCATTGTCTTGTAGTCCTTCGGAATTACCTAGATACATAGCAATCAGATGTTAAATGAATCAGACAATAAGACATATTTCTGCTACCTCTTTCAAAAGACAAGTAAACATAATTTTTTATTTATTTATTTGATAAGGAAGGTCTGGTGTATAAGTTTTATACATAAAAGTTAAAATGTTCTTTAACAATTAGACCTAAACAAGAAGTTTGAAACAATATAAAGATGAGTAAGATATTTTTCTAACAGAAATAAAATTGATAACCAGGAATAGTTATCAATCAGGAAACTTGTCTATTACAACTAACAAGCATTCCACTGTGTACATGCGTTGCATGACAAAGGTGAAAGATCCTGAAGAGGCTGTCTGCAACATTATACAGCATAGCCTGTTGAATAGTGAGTCGCTTACGGTCTCAAGAGGAATAATTTAAGTGAATTTTTGTGAACACACATGAACACAATTCTGTGATGTTCAGTAAGTGTCAGAGTAAAATATTTTACAATTCCTGTAAATCTAAGCTACTGTATTTTCAGTTAACGAGTTATATAAACCTTCTTTAAAAAAAAAAAAAAAAAAAAAGGAAGAAGAAGCTAACATTTTAAAGCTTGCGTTGTTTACGGTTTTATTTTTACCGTTTTTCTAAAGAAAAAAAAGCAATATAATATTTAATATTTTAATATTAAAATTATATTAATATTTTATTCCTGCTAATCGACTATGAAAATGTATTATGGGCTACATAGTTCACTAAGTTGGATTGTCTGAAATGTATTTGCAATCATGTTTGGATTTTTGGTTATTTTAAAATTTTTTGCACCCACGTATAGAAAATAAAAGTCCGAATTCAATTTGTCGTTCCTTTTGAAAATGATTCAAAATACACTTCCATAATTTTATTTATATGGTTAGAAATTTATTGCACATCCAGAAAATAGTTGTAACAAATGTAATGTGAATAAAGTCTTTGTATTTGCATGTGCTGCTGTAAATTATTTGTGAGTCAAGTACACACTGCCATTTTTTTTTTTTTTTCAAATTGTACAAATGTGTGTGTTTCACCTTTCTGACATAACTGACTGCATCCTCCTCTGTGTAGACTTCTGCACTGACTCCGCCTCTTCTGCGACGGGCCTTCACCACAGGGTTTAGTGGAGGAGGAGAAACTTCATCATCGTGTGAATCTGATTGAGAGTTAGACTTCTGTCGTGCCAAGATTTGCTTGCTTTCTTCCTGGAGCAAGACAGATAACAAATAGATATAAGATGATTACATACAGTCAAAAATGTGGATTCTGTAGACTGTTTATTAGGTTCAGATTATGTATGATTCTGTATGTGACAAAATAAACTTTTATTTAGATTCACCAATCCGTATTGTCTTTTAGAATTCTAATAAATATCAAAAAAAAAAAACATTTAAACATTTGTTTTGTATGTAAAAAAACATCACCAAAATTCGGACAGTTACGATTTTCTTATACAACCCAAATTAAATATAAATATATATATAATATAACCGATGATGCTGGTAGGTTTCGGTATAAATTATTGCAATCTTTGCCACATACTAGACCTCCATTTTATTATAGTTTCTATAGACAATACATTGATCTTTTTTTTCTTGCACACCTATAATTGCACAGTATACAAGCATATATTTGCATTGCACATCACCCAAACTTTACATGGGCTCCCCAGAGTTTCCTTGCCTCCCTCCTTGCACACCTATGAACATCATATGATCACCTCCCAGAATTCACTTTTTTTCCACTATGTGTGGGATATGCAGACTGTTCATATGCTCTAACGTATATGCATATAAAGTCCTGGTTCAACACTACTGTTCATACTGAAATATTTCCGTTTATATACTGACAGTACTTATTTATACTTAGGTTGGTACTTTTATAGTTTTATTTGATATGCCGCTGTTAATAAAAAACATTTCAATGCAAGTCATATGTATGATTCTGTATCTGACAAATAAACTTTAATTTTAGTTAGATTCACCAATCCGTATTGTCTTTTAGAATTCTAATAAATATACAAAAAAAACAAAACATTTAAACTTTCGTTTTGTATCCAAAAAAACATCACTAAAAATTCTGATTACGATGTCTTATACAACCCAAATGTATTTAGTATTTAGCATTAAGTGACATGTCTGCATGTCTAATTGTATAGACAATAACAATAGTCTAAGACCAAACCAGATGTCTTGAGGTTAAACACACCTCAATTAAGGACATTATTCCAAGATAACAACTAAAATATAATATATAATTAGATAACCTTGCTTGATTTCTTATCACTGGTCGAATATCGCAAAAGTAAAATGATCTCAAGCACACGCACCTTCTCCAACTTTTCAAAGTGTTCCCGTAAGAACTTCATAGGACGCTCGGGTTTGGCAATGCACAAATTGACAATGCACTCTTTGAGAATTTGTTGGATGTTGTGTTTCTGCACAAAAACTTCACAGCCTCTCAGACTCTCGTCTTCTTCAAGATTGGGTAAGGAGGTGGCCATCTTAGCACCGCTACAGATAAAAATAAACAGGGTCACAATAAAGGTTTAGCCAGACATCCATTATATTTAACAGAACACAAGAAAGAAAGATTAGATAAATCAACAAATGCCCTTTACGTGGCCATGTTGCATTATAAACTACTAAAATGATATCAATACATTGTGTACTACAGCTATACTATTAATATAGTACTATATTTATGTTATATATACATAATCATAAATGATATTAATAATCATGGTCTGTAATTTCCCAAACCGTTCGTTTTAAATGTGATGATCAGACGATCTGTTAGGTCTAATCAGTGTATTATTTAATAATGTATTAGGAAATGATGTCCCTGGGATAAACTAATAGTGCCAAACAAAAACATAGGCTGGATTTTCTCGCCATATTCCCCATTTCATTGCACATACTACTCCCTGCCAACACACTGGCTGCACACTAATAACACGATTCCTGTCGTTTTGCGAAAGCACGAGCTCCTAATGCATACGTAATTTTAAAAAAAAGGGCAAACGGTGATGAATCTTGTGTCTCTTACCGTTTGACACAGGGGTTCGATCAGATTGGGTCTGTGATCTGATAGAGTTCCGTTGGATGATGTCCGCTGTATTTCTTCTGCTGTCGAGTTCTCTTAATACCTCACCGGTGACGTCATTATGTCTGCGCTAAACCTCAGCCCAGCTTACAAACACACACATCACATCGATGATCACTGATTTAACTTCTCTTTGTGTGTGTGTGTGTTTTATTGTAGAAAACATAAACAGATGATATCATTCATATTCATTCAATTAGAATCAAATGCAAAGGAATTTGTCCTGGTACATATATTTATATTTATACACGTTTGTGTTTAAATGAGCATCAAGTTGCCAAAATATATTTTTAAACCAATTTTCCAATTTTTTTCTGATATTTATTCATCCTTTTGTCTTCCATACCCGCTTATTTCCTATCCGACTATCCCAGCAGTCTCTGAAGGGGCAAAAGGCAGGAGGGGGACACCCTGGACAGGTCACCAGTCCATCACAGGGCCACACACACACTTACACTCCTATGGACAATATAGAATCACCAATCAAACGAAATATACATGTTACTGGACTGTGGAAGGAAACAGGAGAACCTGGAGTAAAACCACGCAAACACAGAAAGAACAAGCAAACTCCACACAGAAGTGCCCCTAAACCGGGAATCGAACCCGGGATTTCTGGCTATGAGGTTACAGTGCTAACCACTAAACCATTGGCTGCCTCGAAAGAACTAAATTTTTAACCAAATATCCAATATTTGCATTGCATGATCAATTATCACTTATTATAAATTCTATAAATAAATATGTACCCACTTAAAAAAAAATACTATAATATACTTTGCGATTTACTACAGTAAGATGTAGTCAATTGTGGTATACTGTAGTGTATTTAGGCAGCACGGTGGTATAGTGGTTAGCACTGTTGCCACCTGTGTGAAGTTGGACCCCCATCCAACGCAAAACGTGGCAGAAAAAGTTTTAATCGTTTGTCCTTCGTTTGTGACATGGTGGAAATTCAGTTTTCACTTGGCCAGTCTAGAATGAAAAGAACACACAGTTTGTGTTTAGATTAGAAATGAAAAAAAAAGGAAATTGACACACATTCTTGACACTAAAATAAAAAAAATAACAAATATTTTGTTTTAAACATCTTTAGACATCTTTTTTGTCCTTTAGGGCTCTTTATAATTTTCTTTTCAATAATTTAAAGACGATATTAACCTGGTCTCATCACTTCGTAAAAGGCCTCCATGTGTGTTTTCCACATGGAATATATACATATACGTATATAATTAGATGAAATGTATGTTATTTAAATTAAATGATATATAATTAGGCTTAAATTCCTTACATTTAGTGTAAAGGTACAGTTTTTCGACTGAAAACTCTTTCTTATTCCGACGGCTGAATGGGTCCACCCTCTTCTCATTATACAATATAGAAAATCTGGAAATCACTATTTTATTTCTATATTTAAACATCACTAACATTAGATTTCTATCCGCTATTGCAAAAGATTATACACTGTTTAGGTACAGAAACAAGCACTCCAGAAGATATAAATGTAGTCCTTTTGACAAAACCACATCCCCACCCTAGGATAACTACATACACGTTTGCCTGACACAGACATATGTTTCTATTTATAGTCCTGGTCTGGTACAACTCAGTACAACAGTTTTCCAGCAGTTCAATTGGAAGAGTTTGTAGGAGAAAGGCAGACACAGAAAGGCTAAAAAAGAGGCATTTGTTTTTTTTTATTTTTAAAACTTTTCCATGGCACGGATAAGAAATCTTCGGCGTACATTTTGTTTTGAGGGAACTACAATGGCAGGACTGTGAAGTTGGCAAATGAAGTATATATATATATTTATATATATATTTTAAGGAATACCTTACATTGACTTCCTTCAATACATAAGTCAAAGGTACGGGATATATTTTCTTTTTTAAAAGAGACAAACATATTTTTGAAATGTCAATATATTAAAATGTAACCGTGGACTTATTTGTAAAACTAAACTGTTGTGTGAAATTATTCATAATTAGAGACAAACACACACATAAAAAAAAAAAAATCTGATCCCACACACCAGATTATAAAGTCTGGCAGGAAAGCACGGAAGAAGATTGATAATTAAAGGGCATCTAAAAAAAGCGCTGGACAGAGGGACGGTGGAGTCATATGGGAGCACAGTAACTCAGTCTAAAAGAAGAGTTGTTTAAATCCATCCAGACTGTTCCACGAGGAGCTGCTTATGGATCCATACGGAGGCCATTACCTAAACCGTGAGGCGGTGCTGTCTTTTCTGGGAATGGCTCGCATGTTCCAACTGATCCTGGGCTGCACAATCATGGCTTTGGTTAGTCACAGTGCAGGCTTTAGTGCCACCTATGGCACCTTCTGCATGTTCGTGTGGTGCTTTTGTTTTGCCATGACATTGATCATCTTCATTCTCGATGTGGTTCGCCTACATGGCTGTGTGCCCATCTCCTGGGACAATTTCACTGTGGCTTATGCCATGCTTTCCACGTTAATGTACATCACAGCTTCCGTGGTGTACCCTGTATACTTCCTCAGCAACGACTGCTCGACTGAAGACTGTGAAGTGCAGAACTATCGCATTGCTGTTACAGTGTGCTCCAGCATCTGTTCTTTTGCCTATGGTGCTGAGGTTGTCCTCACACGAGCCAAACCGGGTCACGTCGTGGGTTACATGGCCACCATGTCCGGCCTGCTCAAAGTAGTTCAGGCCTTTTTTGCTTGCATTATCTTTGGAGCTCTGGCAAATGACAGTGAGTACCATCGCCACATTCCCACACAATACTGTGTAGTGATCTACAGTCTGTGCTTTGCCATCACAGTGGTGGTGGTGGTCCTGACTGTCTCAGGGAGGACTCTAGTCCTAAGGATTCCTTTTGACCGCTTTGTGATCACATACACCTTTTTGGCAGTCCTCCTCTACATGAGCGCTGCTGTGGTGTGGCCGGTTTTCAGTTTTGATAGAAAGTATGGCACTCCTGAGCGACCGGACGAATGCCCCCAGGGAAAATGCCCATGGGACAGCAAGCTGGTGGTTACAGTGTTCACCTTTGCCAACCTCATTCTCTATGTCATCGACCTATTGTACTCTCAGAGGATCCGCTTTGTCTCACAGTCGACTGCCTGAAATAACATTTCATTTAGATAGATAGATAGATAGATAGATAGATAGATAGATAACATGTTTCATACTTGTTTTTACCCATGTATTTGATATTTCTATGTCTATCTTGATAATTAGAATGACAAATCTATTGCTGTTTTTATGGTAAAAATATTATTTGGATGCCTTCCAGTGTTACTTAACTTTATTTGAATCACAAAACATGTATCTTTTTACACGCAGTTCTATCAATCTAATTCATTGCTTTTTTTTCCCCAAGCATGTATCCTGCTAAACTTTGTTGTGAACTTCTTCCTTTCAACCAGACCATTTTTGTTATAACTGTCTGTAAAGGGCGCTGTAAAAACTTACAAAAAAAGGTATGCAGGCTGATTATGCAGATTATTGCACTTCCTCAGCATAATTTATTCTTTAGCCTTTTTTTATTTCTGTCAGATCAGTTTAAATCTTTTGTTTGGGCAAATAGATTAAGATATTTCTGCATTTAAAGGTAATGAGACCATACTCAGGATTACTTCTTAATGCACAGTGTAAACATGTATAGATTATGTTTGTGTATGTTACTCCATACACACGTTACTCCGCTTCCCAACACACCCGATCACCAGGTCGCTACCGAATATTAATTAATCACAGACGAGCTGCAATGAATCGGTTGTATTTCTTCGAGTTATCTGACTTCAAATGTTAAATAAAGATGCGACGTGTTTAACCCGATATATTTTTTTTTAATCTTTTTTGGATTCTTTCTGAAGGAGGTCCATGAATCTGTTGCATGTTAATTTATTCAGAAAGAAATGTAAATGAAATGACAAATCCCGTTTTCACTACTTTGGCATGGCTGAATGTCGGGTGAAAAGTTTTATAAATAGGCCAAGCAGCAGACGTAAAGACTACTAATAGCAGTCGCTGTAAAAAGGCTATGCTGTGCTAATTTCACACAATTAAGCAGGAAGTGCTTAAAAGGAAGTGATAAAGGATAAACGGTAGGCTATAGGCAATTTAGTAGGAGTTCGTATTAGATAAAGCAATAACTTTTTGTCTGTTTATAAACTGATCAGCTGCTTTTATTTGATAAAAATATGTAGCCAGATAGATTTATATTATAAAACCCACCATTTGAATACTTGAGAATCAATCAGGTTTATTTTTTTTTCCAATATGGAGAAAACAAACATTGAAACATTGATTTATTCGAATTACATTATAGTAAGTATAATATTATGGCTCAGAATAGGTTGTCTGTCATTCTAATATACATTGTTTTATTGTTAGACACTATTGATAAGCATTTGGAATGACCAAATAAAGGATGACATGAAAATGCCCTAATGTCCCAAAAGATACGGCAACTACGGTGGTTTCTACTGGTATCTTCATGTTACCCATACATGAACGTCGTGTTAATAGACATCAGTGGGAAGTTTAAAATCTTTGAAGCTGTAAAAGGAAATGTCTCCATGATCGACCACCGCAAATGTCATAGGCACATCTCCACTTTGGAAGGACAGCTGCTGTAAAGCACGCAAGTCTGGCACCACCCCATCAAAACTGTCCAAAAAGACAAAGGCGAAATCACTGTTACAGGCTAAAACCTACATAATTATTTTTTACTATAGTTTTGGTTTTTATACATTATTGAATACCTCCTAATAATTAAAAAAATATATTTCATATCAATAATTTGGTAAAATGTAAAAAAATTTGGACCTGTCCAAATATAATTACATCAAGTACAAGGGCAAAAGTTTAGGGCAAGTGTAAAAAAAAAATGCTGTAAAGAATGCTGTCAAAAAGAAGTGTTAATATTTAATATTAATAATCTAAAAAAATCCAGAGTGACTTGCACGTTTTTTTTTTTTTTATACAGTTAAAAGTTAAGGGCCTTACTCGGTGGCCCAGCATGTGCAAATTAGTGGTGCTGGGAATCAAACCCCGAGCCTCCAGTTAGCAGTTCAACACCTTAACCACTGCGCTACCAACTTCCCCATGATATGGTTTTGGTTTTTATAGCTGCAATTCTTTTATGAAGAACACCTTTGGCCAGACTTCTGTGGACATAAAGTAAGAGTATCTGGGTTCCACAGATACATTATTTGCCAATAGCACGGCTAACCAGGGCTGTGCGATTTAGAGAAAATATCTACTTGTTGATTCAGACTTCTTTATCGATTCCTCTATTGCTTGTAGTCTAGCAGATGCAGGCTGCCTTTCTAACAAACACATAGTTAGCCGCCAGTGCTGCCTAAATGCATTTATATATGACCTGTAATATGATACTGTCTTCCACAACCTTGACGTAGCAGCAGAGTTTGGCTGTTCCTTTTTAGTTTTAACCCACCTACTGTTTCAGTTAATGACAGCGTTTCAGCCTTTGGACGAAACTGATGATCCCTAACCAGGTTTAGCAATCAGGTGCTAATTATATACATTTATATAGCGAGCGTTTAACATATGTGTGCCAGTTTGTAATACAATAATGTAAAAACTAAAAATGAAGAGCTTTACAGAAATTTTCACACCTGCCTCAAACCTGCTACTTTTGCTAAAAAGGATTTATATACTATGATATATTTTTATAGTAGTTCAATTAAATAGTTGTTTCCACCCTAAACATAACATTTGGGTAGTTAGTTTGCCAACAGTGCATGCTTGACATGTTGCACTTTTAAAATACGGTAAAATTTATGGCCAAATTTATGGTAAAAAAGAACAAGAGACAATAAGGGTTTAATGCAAATATATAAACAAATACCAACGTTATGCTACAATTAACTGGAATTAGCTGGAAAATTGACCACAGGGTTTTACCTGCAAACACACAACCTGGTAGAAGGCTTTCCTGGGTTACTCTTCTTAAACTCTGGGTCAGGCTGGTACAAGTTAAAATCGATCCTCCACTGTTCTGGGTCAGGTAACCTCGGAGGCAATAGGCAAAAGTCATATAATATAAAATAAAATCCTAGAAAGTAAATAAATTACGAGAAAATAATCAGCATCGGCTACCTCGAATTTTTCAGCAATGAATTAGAAGTCTTAATAATGTTAATGTGCTCCAGGAGCTCACCTACACAAGAAGAAAAACAAACAACACAATGCAGGAAAAGCATGTTCACAAAAACTTAAACCATCCATACATTCATCGGTCTGAAATGTTCTTTATTTGACACAAAGGTTTTAACTAGTCTTTATTTTTAAAGAGTCTAAACTAAAATCACTTTTTTTAATAATTTCCACCTTAAAAATTTTTTTTTTTTGAATCCGCTGGGATTTCAGATGCATGTTAATAGCTACCATAGCCATGTGCTATATGACTGATGTAATATAAAACTATCAAGTATCTGCTATGATAAATTTAAAGATTACAAAAATGTTCTGATTGGGACTTTATATTACTGATATTGTATCACAAACACTTACGATTTGAACTACATTTTCTGCTGTAAGCAAGAGGCAGAACCTCCTTTTTCCAGAGGTGTGTGGGCCGGTTGTTGTGTTGCTGGCTCTTTCTTTCCTCCACCAGCTTCAAATACTCGTCCCAGTTTTTGCACTGATGAACCATTCGGTCATCATTAATGTTGCACAGACGTCCATTTTGCGAATGGGTTTGCTTGGACGAATGTTCCTGCTGCAAGTCGATATTTCTGCACCAGTGGGCCATGTGGCACTCTTGGACCTGCAGAGCACCAGGAAGCAAGCTGGGATCAGGTGGGGGCAGACAAGCACTGTCGGCACCATGTGAACCCAAATCTGGAAAGATGATGCAGCTGAAGTCCCAACACCGCACTGAAGGCTGGAACAAGTCGGGCTGGGGTTTGCTTGTTATATTTGTCCACCAGTGCCGCCCTGGAGCACCGTCCGAGTCTGGCTCAGACCTTGGTATCTTACCCTGGAAAATTTGACGATATATTTGGCCTGGATAATTCAAACTGCTGTACTGGACATTGGTCTTATTTTCCCCTGTATGTCGTCCTGTAGATACCTCTGAAGATGCAGTACTTTTCTTATTACACAATCTAAACAAGAGCAGAATCATAAAGCATAAATAGATAAACAATCGTTACTTATAGAAGAATAATTTGATTAAGTGCCCCTTCCATATTTGGACAATTCTATGCAACTGCTAACAGTTCCAGTCCAGTTACTTGGGTTATTTTTTGAGTTTTATGGCTATACACAATAAATGAACAATGTTCACAGGAGTTAATAATCAGCTAATCGCAGGTATTCCTCATATCAGAAATACTCTTTTGTCGACAAGGGTATTAACTGGGTACAAATTTAGATAGACAAACAAAGGCACAAATTTATAGTGAACAACGAAAGGCATAAACAAGGAATCACAAAGAAGACTGGTCTGAAAAGGTAACTACCGGTAACTGGAACTCGGGCTACTTTTCCTCTTCAGCTGCTTACTCAGTCTGTTTTTGGATAGAATCAGCTGTTGTTAATATAAAGATGACAACAGACGACAAGAATCCAACAGACATCATATGTCGGGAAGAAAATGTAGGCATAGTTACCTATTATTATATCGGTTTACCACATATCCCAGTCTCTTTAAATGACCAAACACCTGTTGGCAGGAGAAGAGTCGGTATATCAGTCAGTGTAAGTGTATCAGTATAGTAAATTAACCTATTTGGTCTTCACAACTGAGCATAGATCTCTTGCAGGTAAGTATTCTATTAAAAAGCTATTTGAATGTTGCTAGTATTAAAATAATTAAAAATAATGTATGTAAAGTGTAGTTTAGTTTTATATAGTGTCAAGCCTAAACTACATTTACAAAAATACATTAACTACAATAATTATGCAAGAAACGATTGGTTCGGATTTATTTATTTAATAATATGTCAAGGCATTCAACAAGAATATCTGATTGTCAAAAAAGTAAGACTAAAGAAACAAAAAATAGTTCCCAGATAAATTACTCTCACTCGAAAGTGTAAAGTGGGGGAAGTGGTGGCTTATGGTTAAGGTGTTGGATCACTAACTCGAAGGATTACCAACCCGAAGGTTGTGGGTTTGATTCCTAGCTCCACCAAGACACCACTGTTGGGCCCCTGAGCAAGGCCCTCAACCCCCAATTGCTCAGTTGTATAACAAGGAATATTGTAAGTCGCTCTTTATAAGGGCGTCTGCCAAATACTGTAAATGTAAGTGTAAAGTAAGGCTTCAAAATATTTTATAAGATTGCTTTAAAGGGTCAGGCTACAAGTTTGTGACGTTAATAACATTTGTGATGAAAATGTTTATAATCGACAAAACTAAATCTTGATTCTGTTGAAAGGTATAGCCTGCATGGTTCCTGTTAGAAATACACTGACTACCAATGCCAAAATAAGAACTTAGATTCTGCACCCAGTATAAGTTCCTACCAACCTGGTACTGAAGGTAAGTCACCGTTTCTGCAGAAAGGAAACTTTCATAGCCTTCCTGGATGGAGAGAGGAAGATCCTGGTAGAATACTTGCACATTGCCCTGTTACGTTAGAGTTACATCAGCTTACCATATATTCCAAAAAAATATATTAACATATCACATTTCATGGAATTTGAAAAAAAGTTTGATTTAAGGTCTTATTACAAATGTAATACATACTTACACATTCCATGAGATAAAGAGCCTCCTCTGGATATAAGCACTGCTTTCCACCATCAGAAAACCCCATCGTCTGCCAAAATTTTCCCTGCAACACAAGTTTATAGATCGTGTTGTTACCAGGCAGAAAAATGTCCACCGTTTCTCAGGAATCGTTTTAAATTAGTTAATGTATTCATTATTCTGAAGTAACGGGGAAACTCACTGCTCGAGACTGCAGCGTCACTATCTTTTTCTCCGGAATCCATTCTGCATTTACGAGGTTTCCACTACACGTGAGAGAAAAATAGGGATTATAGAATTATAATTAATAGATATGTTAACATCTATCAATTATAATTATATAGGTCTATTGTATTATTATAGAAAGTTAAACATCTACGAGCCAACTGGAAGATCAACCAAATTGCCACTGCCAAATACCTTAAATATAAATTATCATTCCATTAACAGATTAACAAAAAAATCCGGAAATCTGTACATCAACATTTCTCTCGTATTCGGTAGAAGTCGAAGAAAACCAAACACTGTCCAAAAATGTACTCTGTATCGTTAGTCATGAGATAATTATTAATTTAATTGCATGGCTGGGTGAGTCTGTCTGTCTGTCTGTTCATGCGAATAATGCATGGTATGTGCTTGTGAATGTTTAACACACCTCCAGCTTCTATTGCTATTTTTATGGGTAAAATTCAGTTAGAATGCAAAGCTTTTAATGTGCTTATAAACCCCGAAAGGTGCATCGAAAAATGACATCACTTTCCGAAGCCATATGACATAAACTCACACTCGCTCCACACGTTCCTCTGTCACAGTCGTCCAGTGCTCATCGAGAATCTTCTGCAGACGTGCCTTTTGCCGCTCAGAGTCGTTTGGTAAAAACTCTTTTTGACCCCGAACAGGAATTTTATGACTTCGGCTGCGACTTTGAAATAGTTTTGATGAACTATGAGAGGAAAAAAAAAATAAAAATAGAAAAATAAAGCAAAAGCATAAAAATAGAGCGATATGGGACAGACAGTTTAAACCGAAAGGTTTATTTTGCAAAATAAATAGTAAGACCTTATAATTAACAATAAATCTGTGGATAGATTCACATCTCAAGATCCATCCAACATGGACATTTCACCTAAGCTCAAACCTCCGTTCAAGTTTTATTAACATGCATCGCCAATAGGTACATTGTTGACGCAGAAGTGTTTCTCTGGATCAGGGGTGAGCACTCTCGTTCCTGGAGGTCCGGGGTGTCCTGCAGAGTTTGGCTCCAACCCAATCAAACACACCAAAAGCAATTAATAAAGATCTTTCTATGTATAAACCTGAAACTTACTGGTAGGGGTGTTGAGGCAAGTTAGAGCTAAACTCTGCAGGACACCTGCCCTCCAGGACCGAGATTGCCCACCCCTGCTGTAGATGCTACATACCAAGTTTTGTAAAATTTGCACAAATTGTGTAACAAAAAAAAGGTTTTAAATAAAATTCAATATGGCGGACAGGAAGTATGGTAGAATGTGTCACATTTGGCATCACATGACTCAGTATAACCCAGCAAATCTAATGATGCTCGTGTAATTACAATATCTGGAGTTTTTCCACAAGTTATAAACTGTATTCTATCTCTTGACCACTAGGGGGCGCTAACCTAAAGCATCCTTGCTGAACTTTTCCACAGCAGTCCAGGAAATTACATCATTAATCAACTAAAACTAAAGAGGTGTAAAGTCTGAGATAAAAATAGCTGAAAAGCGATAATGGCTCATATGTGTTTATTTAACATGCCTTAAATACAGTAAATAAAATATGCAGATGATAACCGTTAGATTTACGACTTTTACAACCCTATAAAGAGTTTAAAAGTAAATAAACTGTTTGACAACAAAGAAGTCATTTCTTCCACTTACCTCAGTAATTCGTCACAAAAATCAATGCGAACCGGTTCCGACTGAATAGCGTTTGTAGCCATTTTCACTACAAACTATTTTTATTTACCACTGTATCCTTTTTCTTCTTCGTCGTCGTCTTCTTCTTCTTTTTGCTTATTGGCAGTTGTCAAACCAGATTTTAGGTGCATTACTGCCACCAACTGAACTGGAGAGTGGAACGGTACTATTTCATTAGAAAAAAAATTGAATTAGCATTTATAAACGGTATATAACTTAATTATATTCTTAAATATTTTTAAATGTTTTAATATATTGCCTTACCTCATCTTTTGTACCTTGTTTTCTTTCTAGCACATTTTTCTAGACAAATTTAATGAGCGTCACTTTTCTTTCATTGTACAATAGAAAAAAACATGCTCATCTACATTAGAATGACTGCATAACTCATTGTAATGTTTTTTTTTCATATTATATAAGTTTTTATTATATAAGTCCTGTATAGCCTATAGTTTCCGATTTACTCATGGGAATTCGTGATGCATTATAATGAGCTTTTTGCTAGTTTATCCACCATCTCATTTCTTTCTATTCCTACATGAGCAGGAATCCAGAGAATAGAAATGTTAATTCCTCATTTCCTTCAGTATAAACGCTGATTGCAATAATTTATATATTCTATCCTGTCCACAGTAAGAATGTCTAAAACTTTTAATAGTTGCTAAAGAGTCAATGCAGATGTTTACATTATCAACCCTCATCTTTCGGCCACTGTAGAAGCAAATATATTGCTATTAGCTTAGCTATAAAAACCATTAAGTTATCTGAGATTCTTTTTTTTGATAGCTAGCTGGAACATACACTGCTGTTCCTACTTTTCCAGATTCTGGATATTTTGTAAAAAAAAAAAAAAAATTAAAGTTTTATCATATTTTTGCTTATTATATTAATTTACTAACTGTTCCAATGACATGCCCATGACTTTTAGTCCGTCTCAAACGGCTAGATAATATATGCTTTCGGTATGTGTGTTGCATGATAGTTTCTCACGGTTTCTTTCCTTAACTTTTTTTTTTTTTGAAAATAGGATTTTAAAATGCAAAGACATGGAATGACAACGTTTCCCCTCGGGACACTTCAGGATGATCCCTCTATACTTTATAAGGTGGTAAACAATTTTGTCATGGCAATCGTTTGACATCTCATCCCTGTCTGCTTCCCAAACACCTACAAAAGAGTCACGGCTTTGTGTAATGAATAAGAGGCCTCCCACAGTCTCACTAGGCATTGTTCTCTCTGCACTTGCTCACTGTGTGTATTGCCCACTAAGTTGGTGATGGATGTCAGATTACCCTGATACTAGTGTCACACTTACAAAGAGACCCTGGCTCAAAGAACACACACACCATAAACCCACCACCAGCATCTCTGCATACAATGACTACATACTTTTCTTTAACAGTTATGTTTCAGTTGCATTTATGTCTGTGAGGTAAAGATACTAAGTTTAACCTCAGTGTATTTTTGGTTATTGAAACAATAGCAGTAAAACGATACCTATAGAAATAAGTTCTTAAAAGAGCATTAACCGTTGGGTTTTTTTTTTTTTTTTTTAGAACGGCACATTTGTCTCTGTTATCTCTGACATTTTATAACAGTTTACTAAAGATGTGTCAGTAAACTGTAATAAACTGTAATGGAATTAAATAAAGAAGTTAACATGGTATTAAATTTCTGTAATTATTCAATGAAAAGTCTTCAAATGATCAAAGTATCTTTCCGAAATAGATAAGAAATCCAAAGTTTCCCAATACACAATGCTTCGGCTAGTTAAGTGTCATTTTAAAGACACTGCCCTATGGCGGTGATAAATCCTGGGTAACACAAGACTTGTTTTCTTCGGTGTTTTGCTCTCGGGTACTCTACCAGTTTGCATACAGTCCTCAGGACAATGGCCCCCACAGTTACTTAGGAGACAGGCCTTTATGAGAGGGGCATGTGCTGAAGAAAATGTTTTCTACCTCTCTCTTGTTCAGCTAGAACCCCCACCCTACCCCCCTCAGACTTTTTTTTCTGGGAAAAAGGGATAAATTGAGGTTAGAGATGATTCCTGAACTGGTTATCAGTCTCTGTTCTCATTATTTTGGTACATAGCTCCAGTAATAGCATAGAAGTTGTGGTGGCCACAATTCATCTGCATCAAAGCCTTAAAACAAAAGCTTGGCTACCTGTTACTGAATTCCAGGTGTTCTTCTCCAGCTGTTTTAAATAGTTTTAAATGTATTTTGCAGTGCATTTTACCAGGAAGCTCTCCTTACGTGGCTGTACCTTATGTACCACGGCTATAGCATGCCTTCATTAATGATGGACAATAAATATTGCATCAGGTTACCCTGGCCTCTTGTTTAACTGAGCCTTAACATACCTACCAACCATATACTCTAACTGCATACAGTTCCAACATATAATCTAGAAATAACCTGTTCTTCTCCTTTAGGTAGATAAAACATTATATAACAGGCAAAACATGTGTTCAATAAATATTTGTAGGGCATTTTTTAGGGGGAAACTTTAATGCACTATTAACTTTTAATTAAATACTAGCACACCCTCTTGCTATATATTTTACATATATATATATATATATATATATATATATATATATATATATATATATATATATATATATATATATATATATATATATGTATATATATATATAATCTAAGATTATCAAGCTGTGTTGTTATTTAATTCTGGTTAAAAATATGTGCTAATACCCATGAGATACCTGATACATGTAAAACCTTATAGTTAATTGAGTTGCACATTTTTAAACAATACTTTTATTGTGAAATTGCATTACTCATTATGACCAGCTTTGGAAAATTCATACTGTATTAAAGTATAAATTTGACCCATGTTAAAAGTTTTTCAATATTACAAATAGGATTTAATTCTTTCGAAACTGCCCCAATTTTTTATTTAAATGGGGAAAATGCTAATAATGAAAATGAGAGTGACTCGACAATGAAAATAATATTGCGTGCAACACTACTCATATAGACATCATAATGACCAATAAGGAACCAATCCATTTTTTTTTTCAAATGGAAAAAGTACAAAATACAACCAGCCAATTCTAACACTTCAGTTTTAAACATTTATAAATGATTTATTCCATGCTATTTTAATTACATTCTTTTTGTAGTGTGGCACCTTTATTTTTATTCTAAGACCTGAATGTCAATGAAAACTATTTAGTTCTAGAAACTTCATAGATGTAGGAGTCCATCAGTCCATTATCATTGTGGTACATGTTTATTTGCACTTTTTGTTCTTATAAGCAGGTACCTTTAATTGGAATACGTGATTATATACATCTTGCAATTTGTACATGCTTGATTTTAATTAAATTGAATTAAAATAAGCAAGAAAAAAAAAAAAGAATTTATTGTTGCCCGGGATTTATGCACTGTTTCTGTAATTTCTTGTTTAGCTCTGGTTTCACCATACTAGCATGAATATTTTACTAAAGACTGATTTTGTTCAGTGGCTATTAGGTAGGTCACTTGCTAAATATAAAAATAAAAAAAAAGAAAATGCTATAGAACCAAAGTTTGTACTATTTGGGATATAACAGCTCTAGATGTCCCCACTCCTCAGAATATTTCATTGGCACTGTTTAAATATTATATGTCCTAGGAGACAATGATAGACATTTCAGAAAAGAGATTCAATTCTACTTTCAATGTCATCACAGAGCGAGTCTCCCAGATCAAACAGTTGATTAATGTTCATAGTGGACGTACAAAGAAAATCAGGATAGTTCCGCTCTTCTTCCTCTGTCCAAGAATTCTGTAAAAACTCTGTAGCTAAAAAGGTCTCCTCATTAAAGTCTTCATTACTGTCATTTTGTGTTTCTTTTAGCATGGTACTCGCTGCGGTACTGACAGAGGCCTCTAGGGCGCTAACATGATGGCCATGCACCAGGAGGTCCTGATCTTGTGACACTGGACTCAAAGGGCCACCGTCATTTAGGTTCAAATCCTCGTTCAGTGCCGAATTTAGCAAA
Organism: Bagarius yarrelli; assembly: GCA_005784505.1. Lineage (NCBI taxonomy): Eukaryota > Metazoa > Chordata > Actinopteri > Siluriformes > Sisoridae > Bagarius > Bagarius yarrelli. The sequence continues at coordinate 2,433,692 of VCAZ01000022.1, forward strand.
GCATCCCAGTCGAAATTACCCTTAAAAGATCCTAGGACTTCTGGTTCTTCTGTGGCCAGTAGTGGGATGCTCGAGTAGCGAGGAACTTTGTGACGAACACCTTCAGACCAGTGGTCAAATAACTGTTTCTTTTTCAAGCCTTTTACTGTGCTCCAGCAATCAAATAAAGAGTTTTCTGCTAGGTGATGATCCCAGTTCTGGTCAAATCCAGTGACCTCCTCAAATTCTTGCAAGAGCTGTTGTGACTCAGGACTCACATGGACAACACCTGTGGTATTTGTTGGCACAGTCTTAACTGACTGTGAAATCATTCTGAGTTGATTTTTAAGAGCTGGGTTAATCTGTACTGGAGGCATCCTTCGCTTCTTATAAGCTCCAGCCAGAAGACGTTCAGCATATTCTGGATCAATTTTCCAGAAACCACCCTTTCCTGGTTCATCCTTCTGCCTTGGAACTTTAATGAAGCACTTATTTAGTGAGAGATTGTGCCGGATGGAATTCTGAATTATACGGAGAGAAGACAAAAACCACAATAGCAACATTCATTAATCCCTTTTTCTTATTTGTTTTCTCCTTTAAAATAAAAAATTAGATGTAATTGCATTACACAAGTCTTTTATTTTTCTTTTTAAAGCAAAACAATCATTAGGTTCATGAAGATTCTAGAACGAAGTTATGTTTAAATTAAGCACTGACCTTATGATCTTAGTTAAACATTAGATCTTAATGTTTTGAGTAAGAGTAACTAAAAACTGAGGAAATGTCTGGCTAATTCTCAAAAAGTTGAGGGGAGGGATTGATTAATCATTTACCAACAAGTGTTTTTTTTTTTCAGAAAAACTGAAAATTGAATTAGTACATTGGATGACTAAACCGACTACAGTTCATTCCTTTTATTTAAAATCAGTCTATACAGCAGATATGCTTTGCCTCGAGGCCACTGTATTAGTACGGCTCCTTGGTTCATAAGTCATTGTGCTAAGTAGTCAGTAGTATGACTCTATCCAAAAACCGATCACACGTATAGTTCTATGATTGCTTTTTCTCTTTGTCCGCTTTATACCATAGGACTATAGCATGTCCTCAAACTAAGTTCTTTAATGGGGCAATTAAAAGAAAAAAGCAGGCACTATAATTAACTACTGTTTAACTGACCAGCATAACTTACCTGCCAGGTTGGGTCAGCATGGCGGAAGTAGCAGAAATTGTCAGTGATCCATTTATAAATACAGGAAAGTGTGATTTTGCTTTTCTTGCTTGCCTGCATAGCCATGCAAATGAGGGTGGCATAGGAATATGGAGGCTTGACATGAGGATTTGTTTTGTAGTCCACCTCATCTGGGCAGTGCCCATGTGCAACCAAGCTGGGCAGAGTGCACAGGACAGGAATTGCTGTTGATATAGGCCTGCCAGGGGTCAGCGGCATACCTATGGTTGCAAGGTCACCTGCTAGAGGAGATGCAGGGGCATCTCCATCCAATTGCTGCTCAAAGAGGCTGCTTTGATGTTGGCTATTTGTAATCACATGTTGCCTTCCACTAGCACTAAGGATAGAAAAGTCTTGCAACCACTGGAGACTAGTAAGACTGTCATCCTGGTCATCCAACTTGTTGTTGTTGTTGTTATTGTTGTTCGAACTGCTTTTTTTTATTAGGTCCTTCACCTTTGCAGAACTGGCTACTTCTTCCTCCAGCCCCACTGAGTCCTTAGGGCATGAATCGATACAGCTCAATGACAGCATGTCCCAATGGCACCTTTTAATGCACTCCACAAGTAGTGACCTGGGAAAAAAAATACTTACATGTGTAATTTAACTGTCTGAGAACAAGATATGCATGATGCAGAGAATTAATCGGAACATGCAAAAAAAAAAGAAGCTAGCCTTAATGTTGTAAAATGTGATATGGAATGGTATGGCGGTGGCAGTGACCATTAGTTAAAATACACAGCTGACTGTGGGCAATAGAATTTTCCTGAACAGTCTCAGCTAAAATATCTTACAGTACACTTTAATAGACACTTAATTTTGGTCCACTTACAGTTAAACATAGATGGAAACATTGGGATGGAAATATAGGCTACCACTGCCCTGTGTGCTTATGGTAAAATGAATGCCTTAACCTACACTGGAAAGTTTTTTTTTTTCCACATTTAATGGTTTCAATCAGGTGGTAAAAGTATATTTTATTCATATATAACTATATATATTTATATATTTAAGGTATAGCTTCTGATTTCAAGCAAAAATGTAAAAGTATACTTTAAAATATCAAGACAAAAAAATACTTTTCCGCTTAAGTAAACGATAAAACATAAAAAAAAACCCTTAGAATGTAACTTTCTTTACTTTTACCTAGAGTGCAATAAAAACACTATTTTTATAACGAGATGTCTAACTAAAAAAACTGATCTATTTGAGTTGATTTGACTTTTTCAGTCAGTACTCAAAGCTCGATGAGAGACTGTTCAGGAAAATTCTATGACCTTCAGTCAGTTGTGTCAGTGGTGTAATTGAGCTATGCTTTAAGTGGTTATAGAAATATAGATATAGAAATATATACATATATAAAGTCAAACTCACCTGGGCGCACGCGATGTGTCGTTTATATCCTTATTCTATATATATAGTGGCGTAAGAGAACTTTATTCTAAGCGGTGATTAAAAGATGCGCCAGTTTCGGGCCAAACTTGCGCGCTCACGGAGGGGAGGGGGTTCTTCGTTTAATACCTGCTGGTTTAAAAGCTCCTGCAGGAGGTTTGTCTCGAAACTATAGTAACGCCACACCCCTTCCAAACAGCTTTTCGTGTCTCTATTGGATCGTGAGTTGCTATAGAGCTTCGTTTTTATCGCGCACTCACACACACTCGGCTTGTGAATTCAGTCTGGCTGACAAAATAGTGACCGGTAGTGATGTGACGTTTAACACACAGAGACCTTGAAACTTCTTTAAAAAAAAAACAAAAAAAAAAACCCAACAACCCCCGAACTCATCTCACAATAGAGCACTGTTTCGACCCTTAACTTTTGGCGTTAACGTGTTGTGTGACGTCCGGGACTTTGGTTCCGCACACAGTCACCCAGTTAATGCGTGGAATTTTTTTTTGCGCATCAGGTTTCGTGGGTCATCTGTTTTGGGGCTAAAAAAGCCACAGTGCTTTTTTTTTTTTTTTTTTTTACCAATCAAGCAACCCGTGTAAAAGAATTTTAGTGGAAATAGTAAATAAAAATAATTCTAGTTATAAATGTTAAATTCTTTTAATATTCAAAATTAAAAATAACTATATATTTTTTAAATTTCAATGAATAAAAGCTGATTAATGAGTCAATACTGCTACAGGTCACAGCTGACTCGTCCCATTGATATATTTCCTAAATCCAATCAAATATTAATTTATTAATACAATGTATTTATAATGGAAATATCAGTACACATAATGTCGGGTTTAATTATGGGGTTTCAGAGAACAAAGTGGTTCATTTACTACATGACAATCAAAGCATGTTTCGGCAAAAAACGCTATTTAACCTTTTGACTGCTCCACAATTATAGTCTATACACGAGGGGGTATTTAGAAACTCGCCAACAGATGGCAGCACATTCATTCATTCATTCATTTTTTTGATCTTCTCTAGCTGCTTATTCCCTAATTCAGGGTTTCTGCTGGAGATCTATCACAGCTGTCTCTGAAAGGGCGAAAGGCAGGAGGGGGACACCCTGGACAGGTCAGCAGTCCATCACAGGGCCACACACAAAAACACACTCACTACTACGGGCAATTTAAAATCACCAATCAACATAACATACATGTTTTTGGATTGGAAACCCGAAGAACCTGGCATAAACCCAGGCAAACACAGGAAAATCCAGGAATCGAACCTTTCTTGCTGTGAGGTAACCGCGCTAAACACTAAGCCACCGTGCTGCCCAGGTCTTATGATTATTCTGGAAAGATACGTGCTCAATATTTTTAATAAAAATTCGACAGCATTTTTTTTTAACTATAGAAATATTTATTGATATAATTTAACACCATTCTCATCACAATGGAGGTTTCATTATCACCACAGAGAAAAGTACTGTAATTGTGAGCATATACACTACAGATACAGTAAAAAGATTTTTTTTTGTTAAATCAAGCATACATTTTTTATAAAACCCTTTAATAAGGCAACCACAACGGCTGGTAATGTCATCAAGCAACAATACTTTAAATACATTACAACTGTGTTTGCTTTATTATTAAATAGTTCGTTTAAATTGCATCATAGTTCTCAGGTTTACCAGCAAATTAAGTGAAATAAAATTTGGCAGATGCACCGACACTTATCCCGTTTTAAAAAAATCCTATGAACCGTCAAGAAATTTAATGTAAAGCGTGCCTTTATGCACAGACCATAAACATAACTGTTATTGCAGAATGCTCAACCTGTCAAACAAGTACCTGGCCGATATGGACAATACTGTATGTTCTTCCTGTACCAAAGTTTTTTATGATTCATTTGGGCAGCAAAACAGGGTAATGGAAACGGAGGGGGAGAGATCTCTGGCGGAGTTAGCAGGGGTGGAGAGTCATCGCGAGGAGCTGCGCTCTTTGCTCACACAGTCATGTTGGCTTTTGTGATCACCATTTCCCATCATGACACCGGTTTTCCGCTTTTTCGTGCGGTGGGTCATAGAATCACCCTCGGAGCCTGATTCAGCCTGCAGAGTAAAGAAAGAAATTAAAATTCTTATCAAATAAGTGAAGTAAAAACATGAAACAAACGCTTAGAGACTGTACATGTTAACAATTTATTAAAACATCGGTTTATATTTTTATAAATCCCTAACCATTGAGTTCAGGCATCGAAAAAAATAATAATCTCAGTTTACACACGTGTTTTAAATGAGGAAAATATGCATGTGTTACAGACAGGTTTTTAAGTCGACATACAGTTGTGTGAAAAAATTAGGACACCTTATGAAAGCCTGCGTGTTTACCATATTTAGACATGTGGATATTAAATAACAATTTAATGTAATACTGAGAGATTTAAGTAATATAACTAAATATAACCTAAAGACTTTCAGAAAAATCACACACACACAGGTGTTTGATAATCACATCAGGTAGACATGATTAGAACACTGTTACTCAGCTTTTTGAAGGAAGCTGTCCCTATTTAAAGCTCAGACATTTAGTTTGGTGTGCTCTTGACTGCTGAAGTGATAATAAACACAATGGTGAGATAGAAAGAGCTGTGTAAGGCCTTCAGAAAGAAGAATGTAGCAGCTTATCAGTCTGGAAAGGGATTTAAAAAGATCTCAAAAGATTTTGATTTCACTGACTGCAAAAAAATGTTTTATGTTCATGCTCATCTTTAAAATAGAGATGTCCTTGCCTTATGAGCCTTATGGCAGACTATGTTATGTTAATAAGTGCGGTCATTTGGTTATTTTTATCATATTAATGTTTTAGCATGTTACAAACATTATATGTCTTAAGTCTATTAATGAATGAGAAACAGATTATCATACAGATCAAACAATCTCTATCCGTTTATAGGTGTGTAGCCTAGACATGCACTTGTGCATGCATAATAATAATCAATTAATAAATCAACGAGCACTAAATATTAGTATTGCTTTTAAATCCCAACACGTCACTCAGTCTTTACAACTTCATCTAAAGATTTATGTGAGTAGGAGGCTAAGCAAGTGTGACTGACACATTACCTCAGAATCAGATGAACTAGAGGAGGAGGAGGAAGAGGAGTCGCTAGAGCTGTCTGAAGCAATTCCTGTGGACTCCTGCAGATCCACTTTGTCTGCCAGGGCAGCTAAATCTGGACGCTCCTGTTTTAGTATTCTGGAAAATAGTAACGCAAAACATTACATATTAAGTAAAGCGTCATTTACTCTGTAGATTTCTTTTATTTAAATGTTTTCACACCTGTACCACTTTCTGGAGAGTTTAGGCCGCCCACGAACAGTCTTGTGCCAAACAATGGGGAAGTTTGTGGTACTCGCAAAGTTCTGAGTGACTGCAATAGTAGTCTCCAAGTTGAGGACAACATGCCACCAACCACCTAAAGAACACGACCTGGATCCACTTAGTGTATCTCCAGCAAAGCTGTACAGCTAATGGTTTGGCATTTATGTAAGAGTTATACAGCGAGGGAAACTATGATTTGATCCCCTGCTGATGTTGAATGTTTGACCACTGATAGAGAAATGATCAGCATAGGATTGTAACGATGGTTTTATTCTAACATAGAGAGACAGAATAAGAGAAGCATCCAGAAAAATGCATTTTAAAAAAGTTATAAATTGATTTGCATAATAATAAGCAAAATAAGTATTTAATCCCCCATCAATCAGCAAGATTTTTGTCTCTCAGGTGTCTTTTATGCAGGTAACAAGCTGAACACTCTCAAAATGCGAGAGCTTTAAATCTTACCCCGTTACCTGTTTAAAAGACACCTGCCCATAGAAGCAATCAATCAATCAATCATTCAGATTCCAAATCCCCACTATGGCCAAGACAAAAGAGTTGTCCGATGATGTCAGGGACAAGATTGTAGACCTACGCAAGGCTGGAATGGGCTACAAGACCATCACCAAGCAGCTTGGTGACAACCATCATATCTTGGGTGGGAACCCCTTACCTCAGTCAGAGCATTGAAAATAAGTCATGAATGGGTATTCCAGCATGACAGTGACCCAAGACACACGGTCAAGGCAACAAAGAAGTGGCTCTGGAAGAAGCACTTCAAAGTCCTGAAGTGGCCTAGCCAGGGTCCAGACCGTAATCCCATAGACAATCTGTAAAAGGGGCTGAAGGGTCAAGTTGCCAAACATTAGTCTAGAAAGCCTAATGAAACCTTGGCGACGATGGACAAAATCCCTTCTGAGACATGTGCAAACCTGGTGGCCAACTAGAAGCAAAGTCTGACCATCTTGATTGCCAACAAAGTCTTGTTTTGGAAAAGGGTCAAAATATTATTAATATTTATTCATATTAATAATATTCACTCATTAAAATGCTAAACTTTAAAATGTGATTTTTGGGGATGTTTATGATGTTATTCTGTCTCTAAGTGTTAGAATAAACCTAACATTAGAATTATAAACTGATCATTTCTTTGACAATGGGGAAAAACACAAAAACAGCAGGGCACAGATAATTTTTTTGCTCACTATTTTTTTTTGTAGCAAGTGATGAAAACAAGTTTCATCCTTAGAAAGTTCCTGCATAGCCACAGATTAGGCTAGAATACTTAATTGCTACAGAAAGTTATGACACTACCTGTGCTGACTGGAAACAAGTAATGCCTAATTTTCCTGACAGGTTGTTTGGCTATAACATTCGGTCACCACAGAGACCAAGGTTTTTAAACCATAAATAAAAATTGTTTATGATGCAACCACCATATTGACAAGCTTAGTAAAAAAAAAAAAAAACTGTTGAAATGACTAAATACTTAATTACCATGGCAACACTGAGCATACATATTTTTGGACATAATCAGTCATTAACTAACCAGGAACAAAGATGGTTTCTCCAGGACCCTGCAGAACCTCCAGTGGCTTGTATTCAGCAGGCCAGGATGGTGCCTGTGTACGTGGGTAAATCACACGGAACCAGGTGATGGCCTCATCCTGCTGGTTGCCACCCTCTTCTCGTGTCACCTTGATAAGATCACGTGGTGTGTGTGTGGGAAAAAGACACCAGCGCTTATAACCATACACCAGGGCGTTCCACGCACTTGTGCCCAACGGGTCAATGTGAATGCCTGTGCCGGAGCGTGCGGGGCCCATCACAAACCACCTAGGGGGAAAAAAAAAAGAACAGCTATTTTGTGCTTAAATGTTTTGAATGAGCAAAATAAAATAATTTATCAATCAAAATTTTGTAGACTTTAGAATACTAATCGTGTGCTGGTAATTATTTAAAATTAATCGACAATAATTTATACTAGATACTATACTAGATACTACTCTATACTAGATAAAGGAACATTAATTATGCACATTTTAAAAAACAGATCTGAAGATCTGAAAAAAAAAAAAACAAAATAACTTATTTAAAGTCCTGTGTTACCTGTAAGGCGGCCGTCGCTTTTCTCCAGCAAACTGAAAAAGATCATCTCTAAAGAAGATAGGCACCTGATAGTCTTCTAGCAGCTTCCCGCGTTTGGGGTGCTCCCCATACCTACTGTCGAATATATAGAGTGGACTGTCATCACATGTGGTCTCCATATAATCAATATAGTACTTCATCTTCATCTTCACCGAGTAGCCTTCGTTGTCCTCGCCACACTTGAATTTCTGGTTACGGTACTTGCGCTTCAGGCGGTCAAGGGTCCACTTTTCCCGGGCAGGCCATGACTCCTGGCAATTAAGAAGGATCACAGGCTTGTAGGGCTTTTCAAAGCGCTGGATAAACTCTTCCGGGCTCAGGTGCAGGGAATCGACCCGCTCCACAGTGTCCTGGAAAAGAAGTCAAAATACCAGCAATTCACAAGCAATTACATAAAGTGCGGTGTGTGTGTGTGTGTTATGATTTGTTCCTGTGCGTAAAGTGCGGTGTGTGTGGTGTGTGTCTGTGCGTAAAGTGCGATGTGTGTGTGTTATGATTTGTTCCTGTGCGTAAAGTGCGATGTGGTTTGGTGTGCGTGTTTAGTGTGTGTGTGCGTGTAATTTGTTCCTGTGCGTAGTGCGGTGTGTGTGTGCGTGTTTTGAATTTTTGTGTTTGTGCCTGGTTGTTAATGCGGTGTGTGTGCGTTTATTTGTTCCTGTGCGTAAAGTGCGGTGTGTGTGTGCGTTAAAGTGCGGTGTGTGTGTGCGTGTTATGATTTGTTCCTGTGCGTTGCGTAATTTGTTCCTGTGCGTAAAGTGCGATGTGTGTGTGTGTTATGATTTGTTCCTGTGCGTAAAGTGCGGTGTGTGTGTGTGTTATGATTTGTTCCTGTGCGTAAAGTGCGATGTGTGTGTGTGTTATGATTTGTTCCTGTGCGTAAAGTGCGATGTGTGTGTGCGTGTTATCCTGTATGATGTGTTCCTGTGTGCGTAAAGTGCGGGTTGTGTGTGGTGCGTGTTTATGATTTGTTCCTGTGCGTAAAGTGCGATGTGTGTGTGTGTTATGATTTGTTCCTGTGCGTAAAGTGCGATGTGTGTGTGTGTGTTCCTGTGCGTGTGGCGGTGTGTGTGTTATGCGTTTATGATTTGTTCCTGTGCGTAAAGTGCGGTGTGTGTGTGTGTGGTTTTAGATTTGTTTCGTCGTGTTATGAAATTTGTTCCTGTGCGTTAAAGTGCGGTGGTTGTGTGTGTGTGTGTTATGATTTGTTCCTGTGCGTAAAGTGCGGTGTGTGTGTGTGTGTTATGATTTGTTCCTGTGCGTAAGTGCGTGTTTGTGTTTTGTGTTAAAGTGCGGTGTGTGTGTGTGTGTGGTTATGATTTGTTCCTGTGCGTAAAGTGCGGTGGTGTGTGTGCGTTATGATTTGTTCCTGTGCGTAAAGTGCGGTGTGTGTGTGTGTTTGTTTGTGGCGTAAAGTGTGTGGTGTTATGATTTGTTCCTGTGCGTAAAGTGCGGTGTGTGTGTGCGATGTGTGTTATGCGTGTGTGTGTGTGTGTTGTTGATTTGTTCCTGTGCGTAAAGTGCGGTGTTGTGTGTGTGTTGTTGATTTATGTTGTGCGGGACTGTGCGTAAAGTGCGGTTGTGTGTGTGTGTTATGATTTGTTCCTGTGCGTTAAAGTGCGGTGTGTGTGTGTGTGTTATGATTTGTTCCTGTGCGTAAAGTGCGGTGGGTGTTATGTTTGTGTGCGTGTGTGCGTAAAAGTGCGTGTGTGTGTTGTTATGATTTGTTCCTGTGCGTAAAGTGCGATGTGTGTGTGTGTGTGTTATGATTTGTTCCTGTGCGTAAAGTGCGGTGTGTGTGTGTGTTATGATTTGTTCCTGTGCGTAAAGTGCGGTGTGTGTGTGTGTTATGATTCTGTGCGTAAAGTGCGGTGTGTGTGTGTGTTATGTGTGTGTGTGTTATGCGTGTGTGTGTGGTGTGTGTATGATTGTTCCTGTGCGTAAAGTGCGGTGTGTGTGTGTGTGTGTTTGTTATGATTTGTTCCTGTGCGTAAAGTGCGGTGTGTGTGTGTGTGTGTTATGTTATGATTTGTTTCCTGTGCGTAAAGTGCGGTGTGTGTGTGTTGTTATGATTTGTTCCTGTGTGCGTTGTGTGTTGTGTAAAGTGCGATGTGTGTGTGTGTTATGATTTGTTCCTGTGCGTAAAGTGCGGTGTGTGTGTTATGATTTGTTCCTGTGCGTAAAGTGCGGTGTGTGTGTGTGTGTTATGATTTGTTCCTGTGCGTAAAGTGCGGTGTGTGTGTGTGTGTGTGTGTGTATGTGTTATGATTTGTTCCTGTGCGTAAAGTGCGGTGTGTACTGCGGGCAGTACTCTATACAGACGCAACAGGTTAAGGTCACAACAATTGACAGGTAGATTCTCCAGTTAAAGTTATTGATTTCCTGGTTATATCTAGCAGCCGGTTACCTTCACTGTCCGGTGCGAAAGATCGAAAGTCTCGATGTAGTTATGTTTCGTCCAGTCCTGTGAATCCTTTAGTTCCGGCCTGGAGTTCCGTTTCGCTTCTTTAATTCGTTTCTTGCTTTTGTGGTTCATTCTTGTTGGATGTGTTTAGATCGGAGTAACTGGCAAAAAATAGATACCCAGGAAAGCTAATTTTGCCCAAAGTAGCTACCAGTTAACGATATATAACTGACTAGCAAACATGCAGTAAAGCAACGGCAAATCCAGGAGAAACGTCCGCTTCCGGTTACCTCCTACGCATTAATAAGGAAAAACAAATATGTCTGTAGTAAATAGCGGGAGCAGAAAACTTCTGGTGGAAAGCGGCGAACACACCACAGCTACAGGAGTTACAGAAGTCAACCTTCTTCGTTTTATTCCTCTTCTTCTTTGGGGATTATAGGCGGTTAGCCACCGAACTTATTGGCGCATTACCGCCTCCCACTGGAATGGATCAGGCTATCGCTCTCTCTCTCTCTCTCTCTCTCTCTCTCTCTCTCTCTCTCTCTCTCTCTCTCTCTCTCTCTCTCTCTCTCTCTCTCTCAAAATAGAATAAACTTTCAAAAAAATTGTAAAACAAATAAAACAAATAAAAAAACAAAACAAAACCCATTTCCAACATTCCATTAGCTATTATATTTATTAATGTTTCCTTTATAATAATAATAATAATAATAATAATAATAATAATAATACATTTACAGCATAAAGCAGACGCCATTATCCAGAGGGATTAACATTTAAACATTTTATACAACTGAGCAATTGGGGGTTAAGGGCCTTGATCAGGAGCCCAACAGAGGCAGCTTACTGATACTGGGAATCAAACCCAGATCTTCCAATAAGTAATCCAACACTTCAACCACTGTGCTACCACTTCCCCATAATAATAATAATAATAATAATAATAATAATAATAATATGTTATTAATACTATGTTTTTATTTTCTTTTGTACTATTTGTGATTCGATAAAAGCAGATTGAGGTGGGCTCTATGTTGAGAAGTTTAAGGAAGGGGCGACAAATCATCTATCTATCTTTAAAAATTACTTGAATATCTAATTTCTAGTAGGCTCAAACTTCACTTTAAAAAGATTATAATGTTCTGAACATTAAAAATAACCATTCGTGTAACATTTTAAAAACATATTTGTGCTTATATTGACTTAATATTTTATTAATAAGCAAGAATATAAGTACAATAATTTTGCTATTTCATCATTTAATTAGTTAAATTTTAAACAGTTTTTATCTCCCCACCCCCACCCCCACCCCCCCATTACGCACCTGGGCATGGTTAGCATTACATTATCGTCATTAAAAGCCCCACAACAAATAATATTAGTATAATATCAGGTTATTTGTCCAGGGTTAGTCCTAAAACCCGCCTCATTCCCCGACTGTAGAGTCATACCATACATTCAGTGCGCATGCGCAAAAGTTAAGCTTTAAATGGTGACTACAAACCAAAAAACCCGGAGAAAAGCAATGCAATGATGACAGCTATTTTACAAGGTTTAACTCCCCCCCCCCCCCCCCCCCCCCCCCACTTTATATGTTTTAAGAGGTAATACACAGTCACATAGACAGGTCCCCATAAAAAACTCGATTACCCATAAGCCGCTATAAACAGTCCGGTCAGCTGATTTTTCACATGACAGGTCTTCTTCATTGGAACCGTCATGATTATTTAGCAGCGGAAAAACTGTTCGTAATTTCAACGTTTGTTTAGTGTTTTCGTATAAATAAAAGTTCCATTTACATAAGAATGTGCTGGGTTTTGTTATGAGACCCTACAAACTGTAAAAAAACAACAACAATAGCAGCAGGACCGGTAAGTCGCTTGCTAAGCTAACTGGGGGGACTGGACGCACTATATGTCATCTTTTATGCTGTAATGAAGAGTTGGGCTGTGTTGTGTAAATTAAACACCTTTTCTTTTCATATCAAAGTTTTCTGAACGAAATAATGCTTTTAAAATAAACGGGTTTTTTTCTTACATTAAAGTTGTCGAGTTAGAAGATTAGAAGGTTTAAATTTACGACTTCCAAGATGTAATAATCTCAAAGAATTCCTCCAACCTTCAGCCAAATATAGTGGAAGTGGTGGCTCAGTGGTAGCTCAGTGGTTAAGGTGCTGGACTGGATTTGGGTTTGATTCCCAGCACCACCAAGTTACCACTGTTGGGTCCCTGAGCAAGACCCTTAACCCCCAATTGAATGCAAGTCGGTAGTGGGTAATAAACTGTTACTACTACTGTAACTACCCCTGCTGTAACATTACACAGTTTACATCTAGAATTTTGGTTTTAAATGTAAAAAGCATTAAGTTCTAATATTGCCAAAACATCAAAATTAAATATTAACGTTTTCCAAAAAAAATAAAATAATAATAATCGGCCTAGAAGTTCTTTTATTAAATCAAATAAACATCAGTAAAAGTACTACATGATTAAGTCCGGCCCTGTTGCTATTCTTACAAAAGTTTATTTCTGTTTGCACGTAACTTGTGATTTATTTCGCATGTATGAACAGAAACGAAGGCTTTTGCGAAATTAAAGCTTATAATGCTCACCTTCTAATAAAATGTGCATACTTTTAATTCCAGGGGTTTACAAATCTGTTTTCTTTCTTACATTTACAAACATTACTCCCCCCCCATGCCTTTGTTTTCTCCTGGCTGCAGTTCTTTTGCCTTCTTTTTTCCCTGTCCTTCCTGTTTATCTTTTTTCTTTGTTTTCTCTGCAGCTTTCTGATCGATTGGTTAATCAAATGTCAGTCGTCATTTGATCATGGTGGTGTGCGCGATATGGGAGGAGCTCTATCATTAAAGTGAGCATGGCAGCTTCTATCCCTTTTGCTGCTTCACACACATACAAACTGATTATTATTACCTTGGGTTATACATATATATATATTATATATCATATAATATCCTGTAGATTTATATAGATCTGTTTTCAACAAATATATTTCTGTTGTCGACTCTTCATTCAATATTACATGACGTATAATATAAGGACCTGCAATAGCACGGTTTGACCAGAGTGTCGCTGTAGTGCAAAAAATTAAAACGAATAGATAAATTAAAAAAATTTTAAAAAATATTAAATTGTTTAACATTTTCAAAAGTATCGGTGATTGTCTTGTCTTGTATTATCGATCAATTACAATACGTGTAACGTAATAATTTAACTAATTGCATGAGCTAAAATAATAATAAATCAAATAATCCTGCGGTTAATTGAATAACTTTGTTGTAGCACTAATATGCACTAACTCATTCTTGTTTTGTTCGCCTATGTCATGTCAATGCTTTGTAAATGTTGGTTACAAAAATATTGTATTTGTTTGTTTTAATACTAGACATAGCTTTAAAATCACAAAGTGACACCCCAGGGAGGCGGAACGGGTCCCATCTGCAGACACACATAGCAGGAAAATAGGTAAGTGGGTGAATACTTTGTAGAGTACTAGCTTATCGTCATTGCAGTTCAGTAAGAGTGTGAATAACAATTACAGTCTGGTACTAGTCTCTGGTCTAGTTCTGTCCTGAGAAGACCACCTGCTACCTTCACTTGTTAGTGTGTACTGTAAACCTAAGCGTACATTGTGTATAAAAGTCTCTATGTTTTCCACAAACTCAGACCTCATTTGCGTAGCATTTAAGGAGCCGTTTATATTGTTGTCACGTGGTATCATTTTGTACTTTTTCAGGGTGATTGCACAGGATATCGCACAAAAATGAGGCCAGAAAGCAAGTCACTGTTAAACATTGTTGTACTGGGTCTTGGCTTTATGTTAATGTTCGTTGCCTTCCAGACCTGTGGAAACATTGAAGTAGGAAAAAATCTTTTAAATCCTAAAACTTTTATTTGGATAATTTGTTTGACTGTCTACTATTTTAGTATACAATATTACCGCTTGTCATACTCTACATGGTTAATTTTGTTTTGTTTGTTGTTTTTTTTTTTACAGCAAACTGTGATTAAGAGTTTTAATAGCACAGAATTCCATGGAAGCGGGTACACAAGGTATTATTGCCTAACACAAATATTTTTAAAGCACGTTTGTAGTAAAAGTCCTGATTATTCTTGTTCTTCAATTTATATTAGTGTTAAAACCTCTATATTTATCTGAATTTTTATTTTGATATTGGGAATCTCAGGATTTGTTGGATCACATTATTATAACACAAGAAAGAAACATGTTTAACATCATTGGGTTTCTTTTTTTTTGCTAGCATGGCTATTATCTATGGAGTCTTCTCCGCATCGAATTTAATTGCCCCTTCAGTGGTAGCTGTTATTGGACCTCAGTTATCACTGTTTTTTAGTGGACTAGTTTACAGGTAAGATCAGACCAGCTTTTTTTTTTTTTTTCTTATTAAATTAAGTGCCCGCTGTTATATAATAATTCATGTAGTAAAATCTAATTTGTTTTTAATACTGATTTTAGTGGCTACATTGCTGTGTTTATTCATCCCTTCACTTGGAGTTTCTACACTGCTTCAGTCTTGGTTGGAATTGCAGCTGCAGGTGCAGTGCTATGTTCATTGAGAGCTTTTACAAACGTTTGTGAAAATCTCCCCCCCCCCTCCCAATTTCTGAAATGATGTAATTGGATTTTTACAGTGCTGTGGACAGCGCAGGGAAATCTTCTCACCATCAATTCTAATGACTCCACTATTGGACGAAACAGTGGGATATTCTGGGCATTGCTGCAATTTAGGTTTCCCATTTTTTTGCTATATAACAAATTAGTTTAGTAATATAGTAATTAGTAATTTGCAGAATAAGTTTAAGGGTAAACGTGTGTGTGTGTGTGTGTGTGTGTGTGCGCATGTTCTTGCAGCTTGTTCTTTGGCAATCTTTACATTTATGTTGCCTGGCAAGGGAAAGCTCACATATCAGGTAAGAATTATTTTGTTTTTCCCAGTGGAATCAGTATATACTGTGGGTATATTTGTGTGTTTAGTTTGAAGTAATGCCCACGACTATATCTGACCTCTACTTTACTGTGTCCTAGATAAAGACCGCCAGACAGTGTTCATTTCACTCACTGTCATCAGTCTGGTTGGAAACTTTTTTTTCTTCCTCATTCAGCGGACCGATACAGAGATGACACTGCTTGGAGATGCTTGTGAAAGTGACTCAGTTGTGGTGTGAGTATGAAAATCAGGAGCCCTTTTACCAAAGGGTTGTGTGTTCAAATCTCAGGGCTGACAAACTGCTGATACTGAAACAACTCACGTTAAAACAGTTGGGTTAAAAATGATTACACAATGGTGGGTTGATATATTTTGGGGTTATTTTAACCCATTTCTTCGAATAGTAAAAAAATCGGGTTATAAACTTATTCCACATATTCTACATTTTACAACTTCCTGTATCTCTTACCTGCAAAATCTATTAATTAAAGTTTCCAGTTTTCACTTCTTTAAATGTCTCCCTTACGTACAAATCCATAGCATCCTGTTTAAATAGGTTTAGTTAACAACAGTAATGGAACAGTAAACGTTTATAGATAAAATGTTCAATATTTTGTCGTGGCTATAAAACAAGTTGTTAGTCAGTGATACAAAACGGACAAAAAGCTGTTGACAGGTGGTAAAGTTAAAAATGCACCGATATTAAAGTGTAAAAGCTTAAAGTCTTTCCATAAGAATATATATGCGTAAATTTTAACCCAACTGGTTGCTGTGTTTATATGAACAACCTAATAAAAGTTCTAAATAACCCAGTATGTTAAACCCAGATATTAAGTACAGTGAATAACCAAAAGTGTTTTTTAGACTAAAAACCTCAACCCTCAATGTATAAATGAGATAACCGTGAGTCACCCTGGGAAAAGGTGTCCTGCCAGATATTCTATTGATTGTGTTTTTCTACAGGGAACCCCAGGGTCTGTGTTCTCAGGCTTTGGTGGCATTCAGTAAGTTTTCTGTGCTGTAAAACATTAATTTAAACTTTAATGTGTGGGATCTACTAACTAATACGTATGATGTGTGAACAGAGAAATCCCTTCAGTTAGCCATCACTAAAGAAATGCTGCTGCTAAGCATTTCCATCGCATACACAGGTAAATCTATACTTGTTCCCAGCCTCTTAATTAACTTTAAAATTTAGTCAGATCACAACAAATGTTTAGATGGTACGTTAAAAGTTTGTGGCCGTTAGTAGCTAGTGACGATTGGTCCAAAAACCCCAAACATGATTGCGAATCACCACAGAAATGAGTGCAGTAATGCAGAATACAGTTTACTTTCACACACCAAGAATGTAAAGGAGGTTTTTCTTCTATTGTAGGGCTGGAATTAACGTTTTACAGTGGTGTTTATGGGACATGCATAGGAGCCATGACTCGCTTTGGTGACAATGCCAAAAGTCTCATTGGCCTTTCAGGAATTTTTATTGGTGTTGGCGAAATACTCGGTAAGATTTTATTCGTTTTTCTACGGGTTTGTGAAGCATTGAATAATATCATCATTTGTTTGTTCAGGTGGCTCTGTGTTTGGAATGCTGAACCAGTATAATCGGTATGGAAGGAACCCTGTGGTGCTTTTGGGATTGGTCACCCATTTTTTGGCCTTCTTTCTGATCTTCCTGAACATAGCCAGTGACGCTCCTTTAGCCCCAGAGGAAGGCACACAGCTGCAAGGCTTTATCACTCCCAGGTAATGCAGAATAACAGGAGTGACTACCAAGATAAAAAGCATAATTTTGCAAAACGGTACCAGCTAAATGTCTAATTAGTTGTGCAGTAATTGTCATTTTGTCATTAATTGACTTGTCTTGCCTTTTGTTTAATTTTGGGCTCTTCACGCCACCCTGGAATCAGCATGGAATTGGCGTTATTCTGCAGTTTTCTGCTTGGGCTGGGTGATAGTTGTTTCAACACACAGCTGCTCAGCATCGTGGGTCTTGTATATCGTGATGACAGTGCCCCAGCATTTGCTGTGTTTAAGTTTGTACAGGTAAAACACTTGACGATGTTAGATAAGATTCAAGCACTGTTTTTGCTTTAAATAATTGGTATTGGGTGTTAGTTTTTATGAAATTCTGATTAAATTAAACACGCAGCATATTAGAATTTATTATGGGGTTGACTTTTGAGATTGAAGGGTTTAATAACTGTGCACATTCTTGAGCGCTAATTTGTTAGTAGTTTTACACTGTTGTCACACAGAATGCACAGTATTCGACTGAATTAGCCTAAGTCGTTGCAGTTGTTAAATCCTGGCACGACTGTTTTATTATTTGAAAGACTAATATATAACAATTAGCGACTTATTATTGGGTTGGAAAAATCATATGCTCCATTTCTTCTATGTCTTCCGCAGTCCATTGCTGCAGCTCTGGCATTCTTCTACAGCAATTATCTCCAGCTCCACTGGCAACTGCTTATTATGGTATTGGTGGGCTTTGCTGGAACCCTTTCTTTCTTTGCGGCTGAATGGATGGTGGTCGATTGCAGACGAAACTTGGATGACGACACTTCCTGAAGACTTGTGCCATCTTTTTCATATTTTTTCTGCGGTTTGCTGAATCCCTTTTGGATTGTTGGGAAATGGCTAGTAAAATGCAGACATTAGTATTCTTTTTTTTCTTCCAAAACATGTATTTTGTCCCTTTTTCAAATACACAATATACACAATATACGTTTGTGTTAATTTAATTCTTATTTTTAAAGAAAGGGGTTGGATTAATGCACCGATTTATAAATGTGATATTATATAAGATGAAACAATATATAACTTAAAATCACATAATTTCACAACTCATGCTGTGGTACCCAGAACAGCACATACAATTGAAATTAAAATCTAGTCTCATGATTGATATATTTTAATTTCAATATTGCGAAATTGCCTTAAATTAAAAATTATTTTTCTGAAGTTTGTGTTTTTGGGGTTTTTTTTCCCTTATTAAAATCCACAGTCCATCAGTCATCTGATGCTGATATAAAATACATAGTTTAATGGTTTATCACAGCTATATACTATCAGTAACGCTTTACTTTATTTAGGGGCTTTGTGATGCTTAGCTTCCCAAATTCTAGTACACTTACTAAATTAAATAAATGAAAATTTTGTAATCTGTTTTAAAGTGTGAAAAGTAAGTAAAAGTAGTGTTACAAATAGTTATTTCAGATTATTTTGGGTAGAATAAATCAAGCTGACAAATACTATACGGTGCAAATTTTATATGGTTATACTGGCTGCTGGGGTTCTCAACACGATGGACACGATAGGATGCGTCATAATTACTGCATCATCATCCGCAGCAGCACGGGAAGAATTTTCTACAGCTAGAGGTTTTGGCTAAATAGATGGTTTTTTCGTAGAGATGCTGTCAATTCTGTATTAGAATCTTTTTTAATCACTTATTTAAATACAATAATTAACTAATTAAATCTACATTGTACATTTTAATGCATACGTTTTCGGGTATTGTCTACATCCAAATCAGACTGGAATATTTTTCTAAATGTTTATCTGTTAATTTAGTCAGTTTGATGATCAGGAATCCTGAAGACAAAGGAAGTGAATATTCTTACAGACAGAAAGACATGCATCCATCGAGCACGTTTCTGTGAGTAAGCAGTAAAACATCCCAGAATTCAGAACACTTTGAGACAGATAGGCTACAACAACAGATCACGCCCTTTTTTTTCAATCTGCGAGACAAGGACATTTACATAGAACTGCATGTCCTTCTAATACTTGTTTTTTTTCGTAAATTGTGTGTTGACCAAATGTAATTAACTCAATAAATTATATATTGATTACATATATATTATTTATTATTATTTCATAGTACATCATATTCCTGCTGTTACAATCATCATTTGTATTGAATGATTTCCAGGCAGAGTCGATCCAGCCAGGTGCTTTTTGTTTGCATGAAATATGTCCAAAGGGACAAAAGTGCACTGCAGCTTCCATTTCTTCAGTAAAGTCTCTATAGTCCAGTCAGAGCTGAAACAACAGTACTTGTTTCAAACAACACAGATTGACTGCTTATGTGGACAGGTGTCTTCTACACAGATAACAAGCTGAGATTAGGAGCAATCCCTTTAAGAGTGTCCCCTTAAGAGTGTCCCCTTAAGAGTGTCCCTTTAGAAGCAATCCCTTTAAGAGCGTCCCTTTAGGAGCAAACCCTTTAAGAGTGTCCCTTTAAGAGTGTCCCTTTAGGAGCAATCCCTTTAAGAGTGTCCCTTTAAGAGTGACCCTTTAAGAGTGTCCCCTTAAGAGTGTCCCTTTAGGAGCAATCCCTTTAAGAGTGTCCCTTTAAGAGTGACCCTTTAAGAGCTGTCCCTTAAGAGCGTCCCTTTAGGAGCAAACCCTTTAAGAGTGTCCCTTTAAGAGTGTCCCTTTAAGAGTGTGCTTCTAACCTCAGCTCGTTTCCTGTATAAAAAGACACCTGGGAGCCAGAAATCCTGCTGACTGATAAATGATCAAATGCTTATTTTACTTTAATAAATTAAAAAATTAATAATAAAATGCAATGCAGTTTTTCTGGATTTTTATGTTTAAAATAAATAAAGTTTAGTACCATCTTTCCTGAAACGTAGTCCAGAATTGAGCAGCAGGGTTTCGCCTCAGAAGAAATGAGAGTGTTACAAGCACATCTTCAAAATCTAATAAAAGAAAGAAAAAACCTAAGTTGGTTGCTAAGACAAGACTAACAAAATAAAAAAAAAGACGACATGAAAACAGAGTCAGTTTTACCTTCAGGTTCATAAAAGACATCTGATCCCAGTATAATATCAGCATGTGGAAGTGACCTCAGTTCTGAGGAAATCTCGCCCCAGGTGAGACCAACCACGCTCACTCCGCTCAGATTATTGACATCACAGCAACGCCTGCAGTTTTCCAGGCACTGAGGAAAGTCAGCATTATCGGACAAAGTCACCTGAGCTCCACATTTCGCAGCCACAATTCCGGGCAAACTCACCCCAGCACCTAGCTTCGATAGAAACCAAAGAAATATATTTCAATAGAAAACAATAAAAAGTGAATTATATACGCCTTGCCAGTAGGTACATTGTGGAATGTGTTTATATTCAACTAGATTTAAGTTTAACAATATATATTTTTAGAAAGTGTCTTTAACTTTTCTGGAAATTGTGGTTGCACTACAGACCAGGATGTATTAGATGATGCAACACTGAAAAAAACCTGAAAGTTACTCTGATTGGTTGATTGGAGTTCTAGGAGACGTGCCGACAAATTCCATCAGCACTACAGTAAATACTGCTTTATTTAAATAGTTCCTCTCTACGAAACTGAAGCAGTTTGTTATTTGTGGATGATTTCATTCTCAAATCTAATTCTACACATGTATTTAAGAGAATTTGTTTTACATACGAGCAAATTTGCAACTTAAACTACTCAAACTAGTATATAATAAATAAATATATAAATAAATAAATATATATATATATATATATATATATATATTTTTACAAAGTGTTAGCCTAGCAATCAGGTCAAGCTTTTATTTACCTATTAATGGATAGACACTCAAAGCATTTTCTGTATGCTGACTGCCTGACAAATGCTATAAAATGTTAATGATGCTGAGCAAAAAAATAAATAAAAAATAGTGATGGGTTGCGTTATTCATTCAAGTCATTTAGATGCCCAATTTGCCAAAAAAGGTTTATATAAAGCCCAAAACTGCAGGTAGTTTAAAAGTTTGGCTATGCAAGACTATAGGAATGCCTACTGGTGACTGCGTAGTCGAGTGACGTCACTGCCTCGTATTGTATTTGCTATTTCTAAGGAAAGGGGAATTAGATAAAACATTTGATTTAGTGGCATAAATTGAGCACAAATGAACGACACCGGTTTGAAAAGATTTGGACGGCATGGGATGGAAAATGATGTCACCGCCCCAAATTCCCAATTTCTTATTTCTAAGGAAAGGAAATAGAACCATGTTCAAATCGAGCACAAACGAACGGCGCCGTTTTGGAATGATTTAGACTGCATGGGGTGGACAGTGACGTCACTGCTCGTAAAAAGTTTATTTTCGTTTTATAAAAAAAAAAGCGGTAACAGGTACAGGGTTTCTTTCAACAAAAGTGGCGTCACTACTCAGAATTGTTTTTTGTTATTTCTAAAAAAAGGGAAAATTTATTTGGCCCTGTTTTGTGCGAACTTGGGGTGGGGAGTGACGTCACAGCTTCCGGAAAATAAAAAAAAAAACGGGTGCAAATCAAGCACAAACACGAACTGCGCCGGTTTGAAAAGATTTTGACAACATGGGATGGAGAGTGACGTCACACGGTCAAGAAAATAATGTTTAAGATTTTTTTTTTTGTCACACAGGCACGGCAGATTACTGATGATAAAATTTATATTAAGTTGAATAATTATTAGAAAGTCTTTAAATACAAACAAAACAAATAAAACATCTTCAAAAACCTCAAGAACTCTTTTGCTATGTATTTTCTCTCTCATGGTCCACACATACTGGGCCAACACCACTGCACAGGGCCAGACGTACATCCCATACTGCGAACCCGGAACCTGGACCCAAACATGGCATGTGATATTTAATAACACGCACAAACTCATGACTATAATCAATCACATTCTGCGCACTTTTACTACCTCTGGGATGGACACTTTCAACGCATGCGGGCTTTTGTGATTCTCAAACGTGAAAGTTTTCTGGATAAAACACCGACTGGAAGATTTACTTGTTAAACCCTCCATAAATAAACACTAAATAACAAGAAGAGCGGAAAAAAAGACGCCATCACCGAAATACCCACGTGCTTTCATGTCGTGACGTCATGAATAGGCGCGTTCAACTTCGCGAGGCGCTGCACAGACAGGAAAACTCTAATAAATATATTTTTAACTTCATTTTGTTTGGCAAATTTTTTATCCACAAGCAAAATAAATTTTAAAAAAAAGCTAGATTTCTACCTTTTCTCATTTTCAGGTAGATGTTGACTCACCAAACAGCAATAAAAACGTGTTCGGTTCTTATATATAATATATATATATATGAAACATTCACTTCCGTTAATTGATTACGTTTATAGGGTTTTAATTTAATGTTCATGCATTATCATTATTATTATTATTATATAAAGCTCTACCCCTTGAACGTGCAACTGTAATTATTGTTATATTTTTTTCTGTGTTGTTAGTGTCCTGATAGTGTTTGTATATTTTTTTATCTGTTAAATATGAAAAAAATAAAAATTGTTTTTGAATTAAAAAAAAATTCAAATAATAAAAAAAAAAGTCGGTGCTGCACTTGAACAGTACACATGTCGGTCCGAATTGGGACACAACGCTGACGTTGCGTCATTCTGACGTGTGGCTTCAAAGTACCGCGAAAGCGATTCAAGACTCGGGAAGACCGACTGAAAGGCGACGTTTTTTTCCGATTGCAGACGGGGAAGAGTTCAAATCAAAGCCGTCAATTCGGACATTTGTGGCTGCCGTTTGTTTGTTTGCCATAAACATGTAAAACACCCAGGCGCCTCATTGGCCGCTGCGATTTGGCGCCACGTCCGCCATATTGAAGCGGACCAGAGTTCCGTGTAAACAAAAGGAACGAAAGGGAAGAGCTGCGACTTTTCGGGATAAAAATATTACAACGTCACAATTAAATCAACTAATAACCCCAGATAACCCCAGATACCCCCCCCCCCCCCAAGACTTTACAACCTTTATAATAATCTAGATATCAAAAACTCCTATTTGCCTTGTCATGTATGTGTATTTTATATATATATATATATAATATAGACTATATATATATATATATATATATATATATATATATATATATATATATATATATACTATTTACTTGCTTAATGATAAACGTTTGCTAAATGTAATAAATCCTTGCTAAGAAAAAAAACTTTTTTTTTGTGCTTCAGGTCAGAACATACATTGTTCCCTTTAAAATGGAAATGTGCATCTTAAGGTTTAAGCTATTTGTCAATGCCACTAAATGTGCAAACATACAGATGATAAGACATAATCTGACTCTGAACTTGACATAGACATTGTGACACACAACAAAGCGAGACGAAGACCAACTGAAACCTAGGGGTATAAATGCCTAACCCAATAGGAGGAACCAATCAACTAAACGAGACACACCTGAACACAACTAGGGAATCACATGACAAGACATAAACAAACCTTGAGCACATGGACTAGAACAATGACACAAAGTTTTGCTGTTGCCCTCCGGTGGTCTTGACACCAATTCTATTAACACATAAAAAAGACCTCACCCTGTGAGTGTTGGCTCAGGGTGGACAAAGTTTTTTTCTGACACACCTATATGCACAGTTGTATCATGAGGTCTGAGGAACCTAGTCATCCGTGTTTTAGATAAGCAAAACCACAAAGCACACAGTATGACATTTTTATCACTTTCCTCGCAGTGTACTTCAATAATAGAGCACAGTAAGGGCCAGATGCTAAATTCAGATGACTGGAACACAGTAGAACAGTTGACAGAAGACCACAATAACATCGGTGGCCCTGGTGCCAGCATAATGTGATCACGGAGGCCCTGTGAGGCACAGGGACACGGGGTCCCACGATCTTGTGCGGGTCCCGATCATGTCTCGGATATAGGCCGAAAATTGATTGATGCTTGTCTGTAAAAGCTAATAGGTTCTAAAAGAATCTTCCGAAACACTTTTCCTTGACATGCATAGGAAAGTCACAATGTACATTTTTCAGACAAACATTTATTACAACATAGCAGAGACAATGTACATAAACTGCTTTGGTACAACCTTTTCTATAGTAATGTAGATAAGAGCGAGCTTTGATACGAGCCTTTGATAACATTGGACAAGGAATAAAGGTCAAGTTTTGTCATCGTTTTTTTTTTTTTTTTTTTTTTTAATATAACTGGTTATAAGATTTAGGTACATTGCCAATGTTAATGAAAACACCTTGCATTACTTCCAGTGTCCAGTTCATTTATTATTTACGTTTTTATTGCTTTAATGCCTATGTCATGTGTATCCCTTGTAATACAACACACCAGAATGTAAAATAATAAACTCCTCCTGTGAGCAAAATATATCCATTTTAAAAAGGTTAAAAGAAAGAATGACCCAGTGTAGCTTGACAATTTTTTTATTTTATTTTATTTACTTTACTTTAATCAGTAGCTTGTTGGTAGATTTTATTATAGGTTGTTTGCTCATGACGTCGTTGCAAGCCTCTGAAGGGCCGGAGGTACTTTTTCCATACAGGAATTACTAACAGAAACCTAAAATATCTTTGTTTAGCATTTTTTACAGATACGCAAACTGGTCCAAATCAAAGTTGACTAAAAAGTGCTTTAAATCCTGCATAATTTATAATAATATCTTGTGCTTACTTTGTAAAGGTAAAAGCAGTGCGTCACACCGAACAGTGACACACCAATTACAGGGAGAGTCAAACCCGCGTGCTGAACACGCTGCTCGACGCCTCATATATTATATGTTTATGCATTATTATAATTAAAAAAACAGATAATACAAGCTCCACTTAAGTTATACAAAATAAGGACGATTGTGTTGTGTGATAATCCATGCCTTTAATGGCGTTTCACTGGAACTGTGAAAGTGGTTTACCTAATAAAGTAAAGCGAACACCAAGAGAGGCAGCAGCATTGAGTGTTTGTTATTAAGCTAATTTACAGGGAAAACATATAAAAGCTAGTCCTTATGTCCATAGATCATTAATTAAAAAATAAATAATCACAAAACAGCTGGCAAAATCTCTTATTAAGCAGGGGTCATGAAGACAAGGCGGACTGAATAGCATGTGTCCACAATATAGACAATAAGATTGACACAAGACATGAAGGACACTACCACTTGTTTGTCCCAGTAACAGTGAATACAGTTTGCCGGTCTTGGATTATTCTGGAAACTGTACAGAGGCCATAAAACTACCACAGTCATGTACATTATAATAGCAAGAACATTGTAAGCAGTAAGAAATTTGTCAAATGAAAACGGACACAAAACCAGCAGCTTGAAGATTGTAAGGATTATAATGAGAAGAGCAAAAATGAAACAGAGTGAGTAAACTGCCACACACCACTGCAAGGCCATGTGTTTGACTGGGTCGAGGGATATAAAGATGATGCAGGCAACAAAAGTTTCAAGAACCTTTAGCAGTCCTGGAATTGTTGACAGAAAACCACTAATCTCACCAGGTTTTGCATGGATCAAACCTACCTCTACAGCGTATGCAACAAAACAAAGGCAGGATATGACCGTAGCAGAAATTTGGTGAGCACAGGATGAACATACGAAAAAGGTGGGGTAGATGACTGAGGCGGCAAAAATCATTAGCGTGGCCAGCATAGCAAATGCCGCAGTAAAGTCATCCCAGGAGATGGGAATCTTTTTGTGAAGATTTATAAACTCCATGATGAGTATTAAAAGAGTCATGAAGAAGCAGAAGAACCAAGTAAACATGCACCAGGCCCAGTATGACGAGTTGTTGGTCCCCACAGAGGCTACCAGACTGAAGGCGATACATGACAGCACAACCTCCATTATCCGTACAATGCCAACAGGCGTGGTCACAGAACGAGTGTCAATTGTAACCATGGTGAATTAAATGCTCTTCAAAAATGTTGTCCTTCTTAATATAGATGAAGACTGATGTAAAGGTTTCCTTCCGTCTTTTTACTTTACTGTTGCTTACTTGGTGAGAATATAATTCGGTTCTCACAACTGCTTTTCTCTTGTAGGTTGTCTGTTTGCTCTTGGTAACTTGCCTCAGTGTCTCTTTGTCCTTTGTGTTATGCTGTGAATCATCATATTGGCCACTCCCTCTGACTGATATCTTATCAAATAATGTTTTCCAAAAAGATAGCTGTTCATAGGAGTCAATCCAATAAAATGTTTTAAATGTCAGTGTTTACTGCCTGTCATGTAGGTCTAAAGATACCAGCCGGGTGTAGCACTAAAGATTATGGTGCTATGATAATAAATTGCTCATGGACACTGCTGAAATGCCGTGAATGTTTAATTTTATTTGTTAAAAGTGTAGTTTAGTGGAAATAGCAAAACATTTTAATCGTTGGATCAAAGACACATGCTAAATCTAGATTGCATTATATTTTTAATAGGTGCTTTTTATAAAAATGTCACAAATGAATTTATTCCTTCAGCGTCTGTACGTACTATAAATCTGTAAACGCACATAGTGAAAGTGAAGAATTTGTAAAAGATTATTCATCGAATTAAAAATGTCTTAACTTGTAAAGTTAGTCATTATTCATTTATCTCAAAGTAAACAGTTAATCTTAGTCAAAGTGAAAGTGTGTTGTAAACATGTTAGCACACACAATTTTATAGTAGCTAAAACTCACCAGCATAACATTTTAGAATTTGGTGTTGGTCCCAGTTTCAGACAAAATGGGCGGTGTGAAGAAGGGCATCCGATGTAAAACCTGTATCAAATCAAATACCTGGATCAGACGATACCATCAGATAGTACCAGTGAACAGTTTCCTGCCCCTTTCCACGAAATCCCAAGGTTTACACTTTAGTTGACATTGCATTTGATCACCATTCCCATATGCTGTAATGAACAAAATCATTAATTACAGCATATGGTATGGTGTCACCCAAATGAGGATGGGTTCTCTCTTGAGCCTGGTTCCTCTCTCACACGTCCACACTGTCTGGTCTTGAGCTAAAGCAGACTGAAACTGGCTATTTCCCCAGGGGTTAAAATTCCTGAACTCCTCATCTCACCAGCCTTAAAACTACCATCTCCATTCAGCTTCATTCTTCATCACTATTTCTTTTCCACAGGTTCTTCATTCAAAACTTAATAATCATTCTAACAACTATTAAACCCAAATAGTTTGAAATAATAAAATCAAAGTAGAATTGTTAAAAAGTTTGAAAGTTGACTCACATAAAAGTTTTGATCATTCATATGTACTTGTAATATTTTACAGCACTATATTAACGATCAAGCTACAGGCAAGTTTATTACATAAGGATGGTCTGGCGGTGAGCCTGATGTGATGGTCCAAAAGCTGGAAATCTGTTACTACTATATGGGCTTTTGCTTACAGCTGCCACTTTAAAGATGTTTCCAGCACCCCTACAATTATATCAATACATTACTTTTTCTCCTGATGAGACCAAGTTGCATTTTTGGAAAACTGGTAAAATAAATCAAGTTGGCCAGGTCTCCGTGAAATTCTGAATGAAATAATATCTAGTTCTATAATATCTAAACTCACCAATGAACATTACCTTGTGATAATGTGCAAGTATAAACGAACAGTATGGCACACAGAAACTGTGGCGCCGGATATGACTACTGTTCCCTTTTAGTCGGTCTGTTCGGCGTCACGTCGGTGACTGATAAATTTGGAATCCCTACCAAAGCGCCACTGATGTTATTTCCTTGTAGTGGCCTGTGTAGGCTTTTTGTTCTTTAAAAACAAACTCAAACACATAATGTGCGTCTAATTTTTGATTAAAAAGTCATGTTAAAATTTAAATATAGAGACATGACCCTAGCTAACTTACTTATTTTAGATTAGAGTAAAGGGCTTCCCGATCACTGTCAATAATACAGAAATTAACTAAGATGGTAATAATAAGAAAAAGCAGAAACGTGTTTGTAAAAACAAATTAATATAATTTAGCACTGTCAAATTTAAAATACCACAAAATCTTAGTTAGACCAGAAATGACTCAACACCCAAGAAGTTAAAGGAGCAGTAAAGGATAATTAATGTCAATTAGCATAATTAATGTCAATTTGTTATAGGTTCATAACACATTAATTACTTTTAATAAAAACTTTAAGGCTTTTGTCCTTACACGCATATTTTTTTACCCGTACTCAACACTGTTTTAATTATTAGATGATCAATGACAGTTTTTATTGTAAAATTTACTCTTTATTGGGTTCATTGCTTAAGCCAAAAAAATGTATCACTGATGAATTTTGTACCTATTTGTGTTTGACTTTTTCTATAAGTGAACAATTAGAATCCGAGTAAAATTCATCAAGTACATTAATTCATTATTTAGGTAATGAGAAAATGTACTTTATGAATTTCACCTGAATTCTGATAGATTTGTACAATCATGTATGTAGATGTTTGATAAAAAAAAAATCTAAAAATATTCTAGGAAAATAAATTAAGTAATGATATAAATTTACTCAATAAAAAAAAAAAAAAACTTATAATGATGAATGTTATATAATCACATTTTAGAGAAATAAATTTACTTATTTACTTATAATATACATTTACTCATAAATAACTTTGATATTAATGATATTAACACTTACCCAGTACCATAAGCTGGATTCGGTGGTCAGGGTCATCTAAGTAAAGCAACAAATGCTGAAAAAGATACTCCAGATTTGGGCGGTATGTATTGGGGTCATAGTTTTTATCTAAAGATGAGAGCCACGCACTTAGAGCTTTTAGAGCTTCAGCGCGCACATCCTGGCTGCTGTCATCTGTTCGTTTTAAAAGCTCTAAAATCACAAGAAGTAGAATAACATGTGGCTTAGAGATGAAGTGAATAAAGAAAAAAAAACGTATACAGTAAAACATGCAAATTTACAGAACAGTCACGTGTGTAGGCAAGGTTCATAACTGCACAGGTGTGTAGACACTCCTGATTGTTTAAATACAGTTATATCAATACATTACTTCTCCTCCTGATGAGACCGAGTTGCATTCTGGAAAAAACTAGCAAAATCAATCAAGTTGGCCAGGTCCCTGCAAATTTCTGAATTAGATAATACAGCATAACCAGTATTTAGAAATAAAAACAAAAAAATTGAAATACTCTTAATAACCATATCAATTTATTCTACATCTTGAAGTATTAGACAGCAGCAAACCGGGATCAATTATACAGTTTTAAAACATTATTACAGATCTTTTAAAAAAGACAGTTATTCGAAAACCATCATTGAATACAACCATGTGAAAAACTCTATCAAAAAAGAAATCTATCAAAGGTTAAAAATATATAGAAGCTTTATGTGATCTCCGGGACAATGCTGTGCATCAGAGGGACTGTATGTACTGGAGTAGCTGCTCACAGTACTCAGAGCTGCGCTGTTTCTCTTTCACTTCCTCCACTTTCTGCCTCAGAAGAGTAGGATCTGCAACACTACCGGCTTTTAACACCTCTGGAGAGAAAAGAGAGATACAGGGCACATGACCAAGGTGGCGTGATTGCACTAATCCTTTCACACTGAAGAAAAACCCTCCATGTACAGTAATATTATTTATTAAAAAATAAGAAAAATGACTTTTTCTTCAATGACGGATAAACTTTTGTTAAAGTTGATGGTGTACTGTGTTTCTCTAAGCCCTTAAACAAAAAAAAAACCCCCATGTAGAGTCAGCCACAGAGGGGACATATGCAAAAATAAATTATAAAGTAAAATAAATGATGTTTAGTGTTAAACAAACCCGAGAAAATTGCACACTGCAAACATTATTTTGTTGCTTCAGTGTTACACAATGTTAGTTTTTTCTAACCGTCGTAAAGATAATGTACTGCACCGTGCAATATTACCAAACACCTTATGACCACCTGTACACCTCACAACGGAAAAATGCTGGCCAAAAAGAATTGAAAGCAGCTACCAGATGAATCTAGTCAGCCATCACACAGTGTATAAGCTGTTACTTATGTGGAATATCAGATGAAATCATAGACTTTTACAGAATTTAGCAGACGCCCTTATCCAGAGCGATGAACAAATGCTTGGAGTCAGAACAATAGTGCATTAAACAGCTTAATAGTGGTTGAAAAAGAGAAGCATAAAAAAGAGCAACAGAAAAAAAAAGCATTACTGATGGAAGAATCTGCTAATTTAAGCAGTCCCTGTTTCAAGTTTCTTAACAAGTTCAGAAAAATAGTTTGTTGATCTCGAATTAATTATAACCTGAATGAGAATTTACAAAAAGTCTTTGGTGACTGATAAATTTGGAATCCCTACCAAAGCGCCACTGATGTTATGTCCTTTCGGTGATCCGTGTAGGATTTTTTGCTCTTTCAAAAAGTCATGTTAAAATGAAAATATATCTTGTTAAAGAATATAGAGTAAAAATAAGAAAAAGCAGAAACGTGTTTGTAAAAACAGATTAATATAATTTAGCACTGTCAAATACCTGAAATCTTAGTCAGACCAGAAAAGACAGAAGTTCCACACCAAAAAGGACCAGTTTTACAAATATAATTGGCATAATTAATGTCAATTTGTAATATGTTCATAACACATTAATAACTTTTAATAAAAACATTTTTTTTTTAAACTTTTGTTCTTACACACATATTTTTTACCCGTACTCAAGACTGTTTTAATTATTAGATGATTAACGACTGTTTCTATTGTTAAATGTATTTTCACTTCTTCATTCTTTCTATAAGTGAACAATTACAATCCAGGTAAAATTCATCAAGTACTTTTTATCATTACCTAAATAATGAAATAAAGGTAACTACATGTATGTAGATGTTAGATAAACATATTTTAGGAAAATACATTTACTAATGCTAATTTACTCATGAATAACGTATGATATTAACACTTACCCAGTACCATAAGCTGGATTCGGTGGTCAGGGTCATCTAAGTAAAGCAACAAATGCTGAAAAAGATACTCCAGATTTGGGCGGTATGTATTGGGGTCATAGTTTTTATCTAAAGATGAGAGCCACGCACTTAGAGCTTTTAGAGCTTCAGCGCGCACATCCTGGCTGCTGTCATCTATTCGTTTTAAAAGCTCTAAAATCACAAAAAGTAGAATAACATGTGGCTTAGAGATGAAGTGAATAAAGAAAAAAAAAAACATGTAAAAACAAAAAAAAAAAAACATGTACAAAAAATGTGGAAAAAAGTAAACCTGTGTAGCTTGTTAAACAACTGACAATGATGCTGTGAGTGTTATTTTAACATGTGTACCTGGGTAGATCTTGTTGAGTGTGTCCGGGTTAAGGCACCGGTCTGAAACAGTAATGAATGAGGATATTGATCTACAGGCTAACAGGCGAGACAGCTGCGAGTCTTCATCCAGCGCTGAAATTAGACAAGCACTGAATTCCGTCTCCATATCTAAAACCTACCAAAGAAAATAAAATGTGAATCAGGCTATGGAGCAACTTTTTTTGCACTTTTATTTTGCAGAAATGAGCCGAGGATTACAGTAAAAGTGAAATTATTAGGTTTTCAGAGTGCGTTGTACGTACACAGCGAAAATTTTAGAACCTACAATTTCCTAAAATGTAAAATCTCTGCTTAGTCCTTTTTGAAATGACCTAAACAGGAGTATAAGATTAGCTGTTTCATGAGTTTTAAAGCACAGAATAGAAAAAAAACCCCAATCAATAATAGTTCAATAACAGAACACTCCTTTAGATACCTCCTATTTATTGGTGTTAATAACTCAGAGGAGGAGGTCCCTAGTTTACTTTAGTGATGAAAGCATGTTAAATTTTTGGGGGTTTGAGGAAAACATGTTTGTCACAAACTGTGGAAAGACTGAGCCCAAAGTGTTAAAATAATTTAAAGCCAAAGTACTAAAACTTCAGGTTGCACAGATGTGTAGACAAGCTTCATAACTGCACAGATGTGTAGACAAGCTTCATAACTGCATAGGTGTGTAAGCAAACTTCACAAATGCACAGGTGTGTAGACAAACTTCATAGTTGCACAGGTGTGTAGGTAAGCTTCATAATTGTACAGATGTGTAGACAAGCTTCATAACTGCACAGATGTCTAGACAAGCTTCATAATTGCATAGGTGTGTAAGGTAGCTTCATAAATGCACAGGTGTGTAGATAAGCTTCATAATTGGCCTGGTGTGTAGACAAGCTTCATAATTACCCAGGTGTTATTAAATGCTGGGACATGCCTTTAATCATATTATAGTTGATCAACAGGAAGGGCACAGATATTTTGTGGTGATTTACACAGAGTTGCATGGTGGGTGCAATGAAAAGAGGGGATGTGGTCAAGGGCTGGATTGTGAATGGAGTGCCAGGATGAAAGGATAAAAGATAAGAGCTACAAGAGAAGAAAGTTAAATCCCCAGAACTGTGTGTATGAATGTGCATTTGTGTGTGTGTGTGTGTGTGTGTGTGTTTGTGTGTGTACTGAAAAGCAAACATAAAATATAAGAGCACACCTACCTTCGGATTTCTCTTACTTTAATCATGTCATGTTAGAGTGATAAAGTTTTCTGACACATTATATATTGTGAGATATTACTGTAAAATCGGTTACTGAGCAAGGCCTTAACCCCCAATTGCTCTGTTGTATAAAAGAGTAATGGAAGTCCTTCTGGATAAGGACGTCTGCCACAAAAAGCTTTAAAAATGAACAAAAAAAATGTACCGACATTGCAATAAAACATCATATCACTTGTGATTTCTAGTTAAATTGGCACATTTCTTGCTTTCTTTCAATAAATACCTTTCAATAAATAAGCAAGAACCTCACAAGGAAAAGTTCCGCTCTGAATTAGTTGTACCTTCTAGTATAACTATTACAACTGACAATTAATATCCAAGTTTATTATTAATTTTACTGTACTAACTCCGAAAATTGTTTGCTTTACCTGTTCCTTTGAAATAGCGCCACCGTGCAGCAGAGCCAGCAGACAGCTAAGAGCTGAAGTTCGAACTGCGGCAGCAACACGCCCTGCATGCCACACCAGATTAGGCAATAGGAGCTCCTTTAGAAATAGCTGCAAGTGTTTACCAAATTCCCTGGGAATGAAAGAGATTATAAATCTGTACGTATAACAATTTTACTTCTTGAGTTACAAAATTTTGTTACTTATAGTATAATTTAGATGAGAGAACAGCAGCAGCAGCCCAGCTCTTTATCTACTACTGCTCTTCACTGCCTTTAATTACAACTGTGAATGGGTTATGCCATTTTTATAAACTGAGTAAACAAACCAGGGCAAGTGTTGATGGCCAATAAGGCGACTAAAAAAATTATATATAGTATATATACTGTAGACTATATATGAGCAGTTAGGCCTTTCATACAGCTACATCCTGAAGCCAAGAACACTATAATCATGAAATTGCCCGTCCAGGGTCCTGATTCCAATCCAAACAAATAAATCGGCAACAGAGTTTTTGTTTTTGTCAAATACAGTAAAACAACAATAATAATAATAATGGTCTATTTTTTCATTCATTAAATTGCAAATCAATTTTAAACAATGGTAAACACTTAATTTCAGCATTTTAATTAAATGTGATAGGAAGCTGGACTTCCCTTTTAATAATGTTAATGTTCTAGCCAGGCTTTGGAATATTGGAGTCTAAGTTACTTTGTAATACAGCTGTAAAATAAACAATCTTACCCTTGTGAATTCAGTGTAATGCTAGAATTCAGCAGAAGCTTGGAGAGCATAGTAAAAATGTGCAGTCGCATCTCTGGGTCTTGACTGGGTAATAAATAATTCTGCAGTAGTGGTATGAGCTCTGGGAGAAATTCTCCAACCACTGGGCCTGGAAAAAACAGTTTCACATGATTAGCAATAATTATATCTAAAACCATGAAATTTTACAGCCATTTGTTCGATTTAAGACTGCTGTCTGACGACTGATGCCTTTATCCCGCCAAGCTGATTCCTTACAAAAGGATTCCATGAGAGGTTTTTTAGGAGGTTATACAAGAAAATAATAGGAAAATACATTAGGAAGAGAACGATTTTTTAATGGCAAGATCTTTACATAGACAAATGAAAGCTAATTTATTGCACAAAACTAAGTCACTGTGTATCCACCTAACACCCCCCACCTCCCTCCGACCTTCTGTGGCCAGTTTTGGCAATATACTGATTATCGACATGGAGCCTATAGTCATACGTCTCCACTGACATGATGACAGTAGTCTAAAAAAGCTATTTCAGCCAAAAGGTTGACACTGTCATTACATTATACTAAACATCAAACACACCAGACTGAAGGGCGATAATCTCCAACTGCGTTTTCTTGATAGGGTATGTGGACCAGGAACTTTCCCTTAACCACTGCAGCAACTTTTCCATGTGCTGTCTGTACAGCTCAGGGAAACTGCTGAGACCTTGCACTTGACACAAACGCAATACACACTCTTCTGCCTGCAAAGGATTTAAAAAAATGTGAATATCGTTTCTATTAAACTTTATTAGTTGAGGATTTAGAGGTTTGCAACTAATTATAAAATGTTTAAGTACATGAATGTTTATTAATATGAATTATAATCTAATGCAAAAGCCAAAACACTTTCTACCTTAGTATGGATTTGTGGCTCTGTGGATACACACTGCACTGTCACTAGAACCTTTAGCAGTGGTAGACTGATGATGCCACAATCTTCCCCACACACCATCAGCAGAACCTCCACACAGGCCAGTAGCTGCTCAACATATTCAGTCTGTAGAGAATGTTTAAAAGCTCTTTAAAATAAATATGGAGGCCTGTTTTAGTGAACAACACATAAAAAAGAACCTCAATAAAATATTTTCAGAATGTCTTGCTTGTCATGACTCATACTGGCACGTTTAGGGGCAGGGTGGCTCAAATGGTTAAGGTGCTGAGTTGCTGATCAGAAGACCAGAAACACCTGGGTTCAAGCCCCACCACCGGCAAGCCAACCACTGTTGGGTCCTTGAGCAAGACCCTTAACCCTTCCTGCTCCAGGGGCGCTGTATCATAGCTGACCCTGTGCTCTGACCCCAACTTACTAAGATGGGATATGCGAAAAATGCATTTCATTGTCTCTGTACACGTACCTATGACAATGAAGTTGAATATTTATTTATATTTATACCGGTAAAAGACATGACAGTGAATAAATAAATATACATTTAACATTTGATCACATTCCGTGTCATCCAGATGAGGATGGGTTCCCTCTTTAGACTGGTTTCTCTATTATTTCATCTCGGGGAATTTCTTCTTTGCTACAGTCGCCACCAGCTTGTTTATTAAGGACAAACTAACAACTTTTATTTACTGCTTTATCTGTGTGAAACTGCTTTGAGACAAAATGTCCACTGAACATTCCAAAACCTGTTTCAGAGCAATGATGGTTTTGTAACCTCCTTAGCCCAGTCCACATGAGGGCGCCCTCAGCTCAATTCTGGTTTTCGAGTTTAGTCTTTGCTATTTTGTTTTGTTTGCTGATCTTTCTAGTTTGTATTGTGTAGCCTATTGCTTGACCACGTCTTTGTCTTCTCCCTGTCTACTCCATTTTCTTAATAAAGCTAAAACCTGCATTATGGATTATACCTCGTCTGGTTCCATACAAATGTACAGGATTATTTTATTCCACGAGGACCTCTTATAGTGTCGAAAGATTGAAGGGATTTAGATTTCTCTGTTCATAACCCCTTTTAAATTGTGAAAGAAACTACAAAATTATTAATTGTTTTAAGCAATTGAATAAAATAAACAATTTTAAGTTTTTTTGTTTTCAATTATTAGATAATGATTTTACAGAAGAAAGAGGTGTCTGAACAAGGATATTATGTGAAATTATAGGAGTTTGAACTAAAATGTCTCTTTAAAACAATGAATTAAGGCAATACAGTCAATGATGTCCTCAATTAGCATAAACAGTATAAGGATACTGCATGGACAGAGACGGGTATTTATGACATTCTATTCTTTTAGAGTTTTAAAATGTGTTTTAGTGGTTGTAACTTGATAATTGTTGAAATTGTTTTAAAGCCCATTTATATTTCTGAGGAACGAGTAATTAAAAATAAGGGTAGCAGGAGAACAGATATATATTTCCAAAAAATTACTATACAAGCAAATTTCATGGACCTAAATCAGATATGGTTTTGCATATTAAATAATCTGGAGAGAAAGAGAGAGAGATCGATAAAGAGACAGTATATTTTAGAGTTTACCTGCTGAGTTTCCTGAAGAACATCAGGATGAGAAAGTATCTGCCCAACCTGAGGAAGTTGTGCACCCAGCATCTTTTTGTTACTTCCCTTCAGCATTGCTACTAAAACCATTAGAGGAGCCCAGGGAGAGCAGGAGCAGGAGGAAGAGTTTTTCACATGAGCCAGTAGTAACTTGAGGAAGACATCAGGGCTAACAAACACTCCGAGGAGCCTGGCTGAATCCAGACCCTAGAAAAGTCATACATCACACAAAGAAATTCAGATCATGCAGAAATTATTCATACCATTTCACTGTTTCAGATTTATGTTGCAGCTTGATACTAAAAACATTATTATTATTTTTTTTTTTAAAAGAAAAAAAGAAAGTTAAAAAAAAAAAAAAAAAAGGAGTAGTAGCTTACATTTGTTCTGACATCTTGTTCCGGGTCAGTGCAGGCATGGTAGAGAATGGTGAGCAGTTGGGGAAGGTGTTGTGTACAGTGTTCCTCAGCATGAAGAAGTAGAACCCGCAGGAGCTGGAGTGTCTTTACTCGTGTCTGCACCAGCCAGTCCTTAGCTTCATGACTCATGGCTGGCATTAGCCTAGACAAGTTTCTCACTACCAGCTCTCTGCAGCCCAGCCCTGGACGTTCCACTGAAAGGAGAAATAAGAAGAGTACAAATTTAACAGCTACAAATGAGCTAAAAGGAGACAACTTCATTGATACTAAACTTAGTCTTGAGCTGTAGACTGTAAAAGGATAAATAAATTTAACTTCCCAAGGTATAAACTCACTTTTATTTAACACTGAATTTACTGTACTGGCAGATTTCATTAAATAGGGTCTTAATTTTTCTCTTTTTTTGGCCTTCTATAAGAATACCAATAAGACTACAGTTCAGTCTAAATTCCTGACATGATGTATTGTACTAAAGATAATATCACTTTGCACAACTTAACACCAAACAATGACACCATACCGGCAAACTAATATATCCCTTTAAAATTTTTCTCCTTCATTTTACTTCTATTAAAAATCTAGACAATAATCTAAATCTATTGCAGTCCAACAGTAAAACCACTGAGCTATCACTTCTCCCTGTTTATTCACACAGAAGTCAAGGTGTGGGGGGTGTAGACTATCAGTAAGAACGGCTTGTAGGCTAGGCAGGCCGATAAAGGACTATATACAAATTGAGTAAATTCTTGTGACAGATACACTATAAAACACTCTTTAACATAAAAGCTTTATTAAGCGTATTGTGACTTCGTTTTAGGTGCATTTGGTAGTTAAATACTTTGTTGACTAATGACTCAAGACAATATCTCAGGCGAGAAATGATAAGAAAATAACGCAGGCTCACGAGTAGATGAGCAGCTTAATGCAACAACACATACCATCTTGTATTGCTTTGCTGAATTCTGTCTCTGCCTTACCTGAGACAGTGAGACGTTCTCACGTCCTCTTTTGAACGTGAAATTCATGCGGTTTACAATGGCCACGACAGACAACGGGTGAGTTAAAGCAGGGAATGTGTATGTTTGATTGTGCTTTCTAGTATCCTTAACCTAGTTAACCCACCTCCAGGAGGGTACTGCAAAGGTGGTAGAAGTAAGAAGTCCATTTTGTCCTTTAGATCATCTTCATTTTCTTTCTCCCACTGAGTACCAACTTGTCTCCAAAGCTCACATGCCAAGGTCCTGAACAGAGGACATATACATAATACACATATACATATACACTGTATTTAAGTGTTTTATTTAAGTTCATACCAGAGCATGTGAGCAGAATCGAAGCGGTGTAGCGCTCAGCTTAATATTCTGTTCATGGCCCCAAAATGCTTTACAAATGTTCCGTTTAGGCTCAACGACAAACCAAATTCTGATTACTTCCTCGTTCCTGAAAAATTCTCTCGTTTTTTTTCCTTGTTTATGATAATTTTTTTAAAAATAAATATCCCAATTAAAGCTGTAGTCGGATAAGCAGTGTTGGGCAGTAGTGTGTAGCTTAACTACATTTCTCAGTAGCACCCTGGTTTACTAGAGACACTGTTTTCTAAATGAAATAACTATTTTGTGTATTAAGTAAAACAGAATCTTAAGTAAGGGGCTTTAAGAAAACATTACAGCTATGCTACGCTCACATGCTCTGATTTATACGATATAATAAAACAAAAAGAATTATGATCAGAAAAGGCATAAAGGCATAAAATTGTAATTAATACTATACTTTATCTCTGGGAGATCATTGAAGCTGCTTAGCAACAGTGGAATAAGCTTGTAAAAGTAAGAGTATCTGTCCCGCAGGTTGAGAAGCCAGTCACCAGCAACCAAAGTCACAGCCTTTCTTACCTTGAAGCATAGTGAAGAACAGCCAAATGAACGCACCATTAACACTTTACTGCAATGTTACAAAATAGAATCTGATTCCTCTTTATGACTGCATAATATTGCCTTACTACATATTATAATCACTCCACATATTATTTGCTTAATCTTGAAGGAAGTAAACTTTTATTATTACAACTAAAAAGCCAGTATTTATCTTTTTTTTGTTAAAAACTATTCTTCTAATACTAATGCTTATATATTAAACATTTACATGGCTAAAGTTATTTAAGAACACAATTTACTACATTTTCACTGTAAATCAATAAAATAAGCACTTGCCTGGGGTGAGTTATCAAATAGTCTCTGTGCCATGTGAGAGAGCACATCATCTATTGTTTTCCCTGTGCCGTACTGTACAACAGCTCCGGTGGCCTCTACGACAGCCGTTCGTACCCGGGAATGCTGGTGTGAGATAGTCTGCATCAAGGGCTTAATAAGACACTCCGCTTGCATGTGGAAGTGTTCTGAAAGCAAAACAAATTAGGGTTAAGGCGATTTTAGCCAAAGAAAAAAAAAAAAAAAAAGAAACAATGATCCCATGTGATGGGAAAACATTTATTTATTTTTTTCTGAAGACCTAAAAAATTAACACAAAGGTGGTAAACCTATAAGAATCCATTGTTACCACAGCACACCAATCAATAGCTGTGTGAACCAGGAGCACCTACTGGATTATTACCCTCTACCTCAGTATGCAACACATGACATGGCACTTCAAGTGTTCTTCCCCATTCGTTACTGTCTTTGTAGTGCAATGAGCATTGTGAATGAAAACCTGAGGGGTATAAACTGCAGATCACATGACCCAAAATATGTGAATATGTGACTCATTAGGATATTGCAAATATTTTCAGCCAAAATCTTATTGTATTGGCCCACTTTAATGCTGCGAATGCAAATATATATATATTTGCATTCGCAGCATTAGGCGGGTGCTCTTATCCAGAGCGACTTACATGGATCTCTTTTATGCAACTGAGGGTTAAGGGCCTTGCTCACGGGGCCCAGCAGTGGTAGCTCGGTGGAGCTGGAAATCAAACTCTGGTCTTTCTGGTATCAGTCTAACACCATAAACACACACACACACATATATATATATTAGGTGGGGAGGTAGTGGTTAAGGTGTTGGACTGATACAGCAGATAGATAGATAGATAGATAGATAGATAGATAGATAGATAGATAGATAGATAGATAGATAGATAAAGTCAATAGGTTCGATAAATAGATAAAATCAATAGGTTCGATAGATAGATAGATAGATAGAGAGAGAGATAGATAGATAGATAGATTTGATAGATAGATCAAAGTCAATAGATTCATAGATAGATAGATAGATAGATAGATAGATAGATAGATAGATAGATAGATAGATAGATAGATAGATAGATAGATAGATAGATGGATTCAGATAGATAGATAGACCATAGCAATAAAAAACTGAACTCACGTGCCAAATAGTATTTCCAGCTTCCATAAATGTAAATTTTAATTTAAATCTTTTGTTGTCATTAAAAATAAAGATTCGATATGGTAATTAGTTAAAGTCCCACCTGGTATACTTCGGGCTAGATGTATAGTGCATTTACAGCTCTCCTTTTTAACGTCGGGGAAAGGATCTATTAGAGTTTTTTGCAGGATTTTGATCATATCCTCCAGGTACGGAGCGAGGTGCTTCCCACAGACCTCCACAATAAGCGACAGAACCTCCACCATGGACAGTCGCACCTCTTCTGCGGGTTCTACTGTCTCATTTCCGCCGAGTCGCTGAACAAAATAAGGCATTAGGTAAGGCAGAGAAGACTCTGGTTTTGGGACGCATCTTATGAAGTCTCCTATTATTTGAATAGCAACTTCTCGGCATCTTTCCATTGGATCGGATAAGCATCTCAGAAGCGAACTCAGCAGACCAGTGAAAACTTCTTGTAACACGGAACTGGACAAGCCGCTTTCGATTGTTTCTTTTTTTATAGCCTCTAAAGCTCGTTTTCTTGTGCTTTTTTCATCTTCATTCAAAGCGTTTAATTGCCGAGCCAAAGCGCCCATAATTTCCGCGACAACACATTCTGTTTCTTCTTTCTCCATTATTAAACGCGGTTATTTGCTGTTCGAAACACACACACACACAAAAAAAACTTTTTACTGTATCGAAAAAAACTCCCCCCAAAAAACCTCACAGTGAAGCACTGTTTGGCGTCGAAGCTTTATTCTCTTTGCCATAGCAACGTCCAAAGCTTCCGGTCCTCCCACAACCACGTGACTTGGTTGAAAAAAATGGCGCCTTGCACAGATGGAAAGTTGTGCTTGTCGTTAGCCTCGCTGATAAATTACGACAGTTGAGAAGAAGAAAAATTAAGTTTAACAAAATGTTATTATACATTAATAATAATTCCCTAAGAATCAAATAAGTTGCCATATTTGCTTGATTTTCCATGATGTTGTTTTTAGGTTTGGCAGAGACAATTAAACATACTTCATAATACAGCTAAAGGGAAACCATAGTGCTTCATTTCATCATTATTATAGCTAAATTCATTTATTCATTTTTTATACCCACTTACTCCCTAATTCGGGGTCACAGGGATCTCCTGGAGTCTATCCCAGCCGTCTCTGAAAGAGTGAAAGGCAGGAGGGCGACCCTATCGCCAGTCTATCACAGGGCCACACACACTTACACTCACTCCTATGGACAATTTAGAATCACCAATCAACATAACATACGTTTTTGGAGAAAACCGGAGAACCCGGAGTAAACCCACACAAGCACAGGGAGAACATGCAAACTCCACACAGAAAGAATTTTTTTTTACCACGATACAGTCACAACATAATAATAAAATAATATTACTCACGATTCACAAACACAGTGAATTGTAAACTTTAATAACGGGACATTTTCTGCCATTTAAGTCCAAAACATGTTTAAATTCCGCATTAAAGATGTCGTTCTAGATTAAAAACCTCCAAAATGAATAAACCATTTCTTCTTTCCGCATCAGCCTACAACATGCCTGTATTCATCGCCTCAAATCTGATAAGTGGTTACATGCGCAGAAAATGTAAAGTATTCAGTGGGCAGTGTATGTTTTTATGGCAATCTCAGACAAAGCATCATAGAGGATGAGGAATACACCAGAGTCGACTTTTAAGACAGATGGCAAATCCTCTTTTAGGACAGATGGTAAATTTTAGTTAGTGTAACCTTAAAATATGGATTCCCACAAGTTTATGACAATACAATTTTTTTTTAATTTTTTTTTACAATAAATTGTACATTTTTTTCAATTTAAATTTAATTCACTTGTAACCAAATTCAGTTAGACTCAATGTTAGACGTTTTTTTTAATAATAAAAGGTTTGTGGTTATTTTTCTTGGCTGGTTCCTCTATTTATGATGCATTTTTTAGATAATTGATTGATTAACTCCCCCACAAACTGCGCAATGCCAACTACTGTAAACTAGTATTTTTAGATAAAGTTACTAGTACTCATTTCCAAAAATTAACAACTGATAATGTTTATTATTTTCTGCATGTCCCACACCCAAAAAATATTTACACATCTGCCAAACATGTGATAGATCAGCAGCTAAAAAAAACTTCAACCTGATCTACAGGGTTGTATTTATACAAGTTCCTAGAGGAGTAAAGAGTTTAGGAAATTGGATATTATTCATTCCTTTTGCTGATTTTTTGCTCTTTTCATTTTCTTCAGTTGACGGTAGGCATGGACCACCCTTTGATGTTCTTCCACAATTATCCTCTGGCGTGCCATAGATGGCTTAGTTGTTGTAACATCAGTATGACCAAGTAGAGAACATAAAAGTAGGCCACTGGATGCACTCTATAAGACAGATACAAATGATGAATGATGAATATAAATTAATGCACTACTATAAATACGGTGATGTTTTATAATAAAGCATGTTGTAGTTTACCTGGGATTTCACAGGAGCCTTTTTTGGTTTGACGGTCAGTGACGGAGGTGCCATGGCAACCTCTCCAAACTGTACTTTATCTTTAAAAAAAATAAATTAAAATTCAGTCTGTAAATACCGTTAGTGTATTTAATGTATTTAATGTTATTGAGGTTTATTTACAATGATGTATAGCACACTATTAGAAACATTTCTAATACTTGCCTGCAAATATATTCTTCTCCACATTGTTTGATTGCTTGTCTTTTTTTTTATGCAGCCGTCTTCTATAATTAAAAAAAAAAAAAAAAAAAAAAAAAAAAAGCACAAAAACAAAAAAAAAAATACAAGCAAATACTTTGGCAATTATATTGTGTACACATATATGCGCATAAATAGCTCTAGACGACTAATTATTACAATCACTTACTTCCTTGTTTTAATATCTTTGTCTGGAGTTCTCGACGTCTCTTCTAGCATTTGTTCGGGATGTCTTTCTGGCTGGTTTTTGGTGAGAAACAAAACATGCTGCGTTTCTTGCGACATGCGCCGCAGGTAATGCACCTCAGACTCTTTCTTCCCTCTGCGAAACTGTGGAACTTTAATGTGCTCCTGTTCACAGCTTGCTGTCTGAGCTTTAATCTTATTTGCTAGAGTAAAGAATAATTGGAAAAAAAAAAAGGGGTTAAATGTATTCATTTTATAAAACTATAGCTTTAACTCTCCAATAGAGAAAACACAGAGCATTTTAAACAAGATCTAGTCAGTCTCATCAAAGCAGTCTTGCAAACTGTGGACTTAATCCTTGCAATGAAAGAATTAAGGAAAGCTAAAACTATAACATTTCACTACCATCACTGAAAATACAAAGACAAAAGTAAAGAAAAATAAAGTCTCATCTACCAAACTGGTCCTGAATTCGTACCTCTCGTGATTTTCTTTCGTTTATTGGATCCCATTTTCATTTCTTCTCTACTTTTCATAATTCTACGCAGCTGAAAAGGTATTTGCTCCAGATGTTCTTCCAGTCGTGGTTTCGTGTGTTTTTTCTTGAACTTCTTGCTAAAACAAAAAAAAATTACATACAATAAACAACAAACACACAGGACGGGTTCTATTTTCTATTTTATCGCGCATTACAGCTCGCAGGGACGGGTGGGATGTTAATCAGTATTCGTTTGGGATGAGCGTCAACAAGTGACTTAACGGTGAAGAACATTTGGGGTGGGCCTAAGAATCCTCAGAGAAACGGAGAAAGGTATAGCATTTTAGGTATAGGTAAGGGTATAGCTCTTATAGCATTTTAGCATCACCATCGCAACATGTGCCAATGCAGTCGTCACATCGCAGTATGTGCAATGTCAAGTGGGGACTGTAGCTGACTGCACAAAAGTTTAACGCGCATGT
The DNA here is from genome assembly GCA_005784505.1 of Bagarius yarrelli. Taxonomy (NCBI): domain Eukaryota; kingdom Metazoa; phylum Chordata; class Actinopteri; order Siluriformes; family Sisoridae; genus Bagarius; species Bagarius yarrelli. The sequence continues at coordinate 2,477,886 of VCAZ01000022.1, forward strand.
GATTTGTGGATTAATTGGAAAGTTGAATAACATTAAAAGTTAAGCAATTACACATGGTCTTAAGGTCTAAAAGTTTAAAACATTCAGGATTAATAAACAATCACTTTCGTAGCTTTAACAAAGATTCGTTGCACATAATTTATTTTACTTTTGATTATTTAAGATTATAAAAGTGCAGAGAGAAGATTTTTTGACAAAGAAATTATATGGAAAAAACCATCAGATGTCATATCAGCAAAGTGAATCATCATGACATTATTCATTAATGTATTTGTATATGCATGTGTGTATACGTATGTATGTGTGTATATGTAGGTGTGTGTATGTATATGTTTGCGTATATGTATATATAGGTGTGTCTGTCTATGTATCTATCTTTCTTACCGGTATGTATGTAAAAGCCGCGCAATCCAGTACTGAGGCTATACCGCATTTACGAGGCTGTATCGCGGCTACAACGTCTTTAAATTTTTGAGTTTTTCCTACCTTGGATTCCATACTTTTGTTTGCTGGTGTGAAGCTTCAGTTTGACTATTTTTGACCATATTAGCAACGTCTTTACTCCACGTTTGTTATTACAGGCACTCTTCTTCTTTCTTCTTCTTCTTCTTCTTCTTGCTTAGTGGATTTTTCTTCTTCTGGTGTTTTATGGCACGCGGATTTGACGTTCCATCGTAAGAGGTGCATTACCGCCACTTACAGAGCTGGAGGATCGAAACCAAAAGGAAGGATAACAATAACATAATAATAATAATAATAATAATCTGATACATTACAAACGAATTCTGTCAATTGTTCCTGTCTCTTTTAGATACTGGAATATTATTTCACGAATTCTAGGTTGCATTACTACATTTCCTAACAGTACTTTTAGTAAAATTTTATCTATTCCCAACTGTCCTAATTGTTAAATTAAATGAAATCGTTCCCTATAATATGCAGCACATTCAAGAAAAATTTGCATCACAGTTTCCGCTTTCTAATTAATGCAGACTGTAGTTTAAATGCTGTATGTACAATTCCTCACCTTGAAATATGATCTTTTCCTCTAATTTCTGACACATTCCTGATGTCTTCCTTTACTTTAACTATTCCAGTTGTTTTGCCCTATTCTAACATTTAATTCACCATCAACCCGTTATTGTTATTTTAACATTTCCTCATAAGGTATTATGAGCATTAAAATCATCACACAATACTACATTCTGATTTATATTTCCTCTTATATTTTCTTACTTAACTTTTCACATGGATTGTAAAAGTTTATTACTCAAATACTTTGATTTCCCTCCCATACCTCTATCACCAGCACCTCTTGGTCCACACTCATTTTTTAACTTATTTCCAGTACTGAAGATTCAGTTACTGTTTTAGAAGATTTTTAAAAACATATTAGTAATTATTAGTTTTTGTTTAATATAGAATTACATTTATACTATAATGTTGTTATCCATAAAATTAATAATTAAAAAAGTATTGCATTGATTTTTAGCTGAAAAGGGCTGTAATATAAATTATTGAATAAATACAGTATATTGCTGGTGTCTCTGCTGCCAATATTTTACCATATGTTAAAAAACAAAAACAGCTAGGAAATATATACTGTATTCCATTTTTACCGTAATACACTGTAAAACATTTCCCAGTAGGAAACCGGTTACAATAAAGTAGATTGCGGTCATCCGTTGCTGCCAGTAATTAATAATTTTTTACCGTAAATCTCTTTAACGGGTATAGAAACTATAACATATCAGTACAGGTGTATTTGTTATAAATAAGGCTGCAATGTTTAAGACTTAATCTGGAATAGGAAAAAAACCCATAAAAAAAATCAGTCTGCAAAGACAACGACATTTTATTTGTAATAAAGTATAAAATATATGTGAATTTAATTATTTAACTACTGTAATGCAGGCAACCCTTGTTACATGTGCTTGATTACCTTCCCAGTGACGGTTTTTAGAAAGCGGGATAAGGAGGAATGACTGGAGCTTTTTAAGACATGCAAAAACATGTAAATACAAATAAAGCTGCATTTCAAACCACATACATTTTAAGCTAAAGAGGGGCAGTCCCAAACCAGCATTTCTATACAATAATTGAGCAAAATGCTGTTGCTGTTCTGTTCGGTCCTGTAAGTCAAAGCCTCTGGTTGCACCATGTAACTTTTGGGTCGAGAATCAGAAATCCAGAAGCTGCAAAAATATTTTAAAATCATGTGATTTCATGTGATACAAATTAAGTAATTACTTAATCTTATCACAACAATATTAAACGCTCTAATACATAAGAGTCAGAAGCCCATAATTCATTTTCTACAACAGCAGCTATGACAAATTTGGCTGCAAGAAACAATATTACAGTATTGCAGCAAACCTTCTTCTTCTCCTTCCGGCTGTCCCCTTTTAGGGGTCACCACAGCGAATCATCTGTCTCCACCTGACCCTATTCTCTACATCCTCTTCACTCACACCCACTAACTTCATGTCCTTGTTTATCGCATCCACATACCTCCTCTTTACTCTTCCTCTTTACCTTCTGCCGTACCATACATCATAGCTGGTCTCGCTACTGTCTCTAAACCAGACATCATAGCTGGTCTCACCACTGTCTCTAACCCATACATCATAGCTGGTCTCACCACTGTCTCTAAACCAGACATCATAGCTGGTCTCACCACTGTCTCTAAACCAGACATCATAGCTGGTCTCACCACTGTCTCTAAACCAGACATCATAGCTGGTCTCACCACTGTCTCTAAACCAGACATCATAGCTGGTCTCACCACTGTCTCTAACCAGACATCATAGCTGGTCTCACCCACTGTCTCTAAACCAGTCTCTAAACCAGACATTCATAGCTGGTCTCACCACTGTCTCTAAACCAGACATCATAGCTGGTCTCGCCACTGTCTCTAAACCAGACTTCATAGCTGGTCTCACCACTGTCTCAAAACTGTTTCAAACAGTTTTGTTAGGTCCTGGTAGCCCTAGAAAACCTGTTTTTTTTTGGAGAAGCTGTGACCTCTCTAGCCAGACAGTAATAATACTTCACCGTTATATATTACTTTTAAGATTTACTTTAAAGAAAAATACTCACCAGTTGAGGCAAAATTTTTTCAACATGTTCCAGATTGACACTAATGCAGTCTTCATTTTCTGCATGTTTTATTGCTCGGTGTGTTGCTTCTGAGATGGTTAAAGATATTAAGAAAAATTACATTCTGGTGGCCTGGACATTACTTCAAATAATAATAAAAAAAATAATAACAATAATTCTTTTACGAGAAATAAAAACGGACTCACCGATAACGAAAATTCTTAGCATCTCAACCATAAGACTGACAGTATCACTGCTGACTATTGAAAAAAAGGAAAGAAAAGTATTCTTGTTTATGGCTTATTATTAAATATTTATTTGCTATGTTATGAAACTGGACCTCCAAAATATCACCTTTGCTTTTGTCGTCCTTAAAGAACAACATCAAAAGTTTGCTAACGGTTTCCTAAAAAAAACAACAACATCTAGCCATTAATTTTAACAATTAGCAAAAAATCACTACGTTAAAGTAACAGCTTAATAATTTTTATTCTAGTAATTTAACAAAATATCAGTGATTATTGTTCAATGCACCTTTTTAAAAACAACTTCGCGCGCTTGGTCAACCATTGTGATTCCTCACTTTACGGAGTCAAAACTACCGGGTTCTTCTTCTTCTGGTGTTTTGTGGCGGTTTTCGGTGTGCCAACGGAAAAAGGTGCCACCTACAGATTTGGAGTATAGAGTGCGCTTAGGTTTGGAGGACGGAACCAGTAGGGAAAATTATATAATAATAATAATAGTAAAGATAACAAACTATTACAAAAATAAATAAATAAATAATAACACAGATATAATACATACTGATTCTGTCAATTGTTCCTGTCTCTTTTAAATACTTAAATAATATTTCATAAATTCTTGGTTGCATTTCTCCATTTCCTAATAGTACTTTTAGTGATATTACTAAATCTAAATCAAATCTTAGTGATAATAATAATAATAATAATAATAATAATAATAATAATATGCCTGATGTATTTGTACAAATTGTTCAATCAAAAAAAAATAAACTAAAACTTTCAGTGATATTTAATCTATTTCCAAGTAATAAAAACAGTATGTTGGCCATTTCAAGCCAACATAATAATAATAAAAATAATAATAATAATAATAATAATAATAATAATAATAATAATAATAATATACCTGATGTATTTGTACAAATTGTTTGATAAAAAATACAATTTTAAAAAAAAAAAAAAAAACCTTTGTAATATTTTATCTATTCCCAAAAGTTTAAGGTAAAAAATCAGTATGTTGGCCTTTCCAAGCCAACATAATAATAATAATAATAATAATAATAATAATAATAATAATAATAATAATAGGCAGCAATCAACCTAACATACATGTTTGTGGAGTACAAGCACAGGGAGAACATGGCAACCTCCGCACAGAAAAGCCCCTGCTGGGAATGTGAACGTGGAACCTTCTTACTGTGGGGCAACAGTGCAAACTCTGAGCCACCGTGTTGCTCTTTTTAAGTGTCTGATGAATGAAGTCAGTGTTTAATGCTGACTTCTCACGTCTCTTATTAATTCTATCATTAAAATGTAATAATTAAGCCCCCCAGTGAATTATGTGATGGGATAAAAACCCCTCACCCCCTCAGCCCCCCTGTGGGCGTGGCCAATCCTGCGCTCCCACTTTAACTACTTTTCCCGGCTTGCATTGTAATTTAACTCCTGGCCACGTCCACCGGCCACGTCGCCCCGTGTTCGCCATATTTCTCGGAGGAATGCCCTGGCAAAGTGCTGGAAAACGGTTCGAGGTTCTTTCGGCTGTCTCGGATTTGTAATAGCGGAAAAACAGTGTTGGGTCGTTTTGCGTTTGAGAAACAACGTTTAAAAAGCCACGATGAATGTCTTTAGACTCGCCGGCGATCTGTCTCACTTAGCGGCTATCATCATTCTGCTGCTGAAAATATGGAAAACCCGCTCCTGTGCAGGTAAAACCGCCGGCTGGGGACAGAAATACCCGAGTTTCTATAATGCATTAGTTTATTCTGTGTGTGTGTGTTTAGAGATTATTTTTATTATTGCATTCAAACAGCAACCTAGTTGTTTCACGGGTTAAGCTAATTCAGTGTTAGCCGGCTAAGCATCGCTAACCAGTCAACAGATGATTTATGACTGAATTAAACGTGTTTAGAATCTTAATCTTTAAAATTATTCTGCAGTTTATGTTTTGGGTTTTGTTATTCAGCGCTTTTTGGTTACCTTAAATAACTCAGAATTAGATCAGATAGATAACGGCTAATGTTTCTAGCATGCTAGCTAACGCTTAGAGATTTTTTTTGGGGGGGGGGGACTAGCTCGATATCTTAGCCGCTATAAAATAACTATATTAATTTAACGGGAGTAAATTTTGTTAAAAAAAAAAGGAGAATAGTATCAGTGACAGCTATTTTTTTTTTTTATTCTTGCGTAATAAATTACTGTTAAAATCGTGCGATTGAATTGTTAAATAAAATCACTCGTGACACATGCGTTACTATTTGATCACCCGCGTCGATAATTGTGATTACAACATGCCAAAGTGCAAATCAGTCGAGTTTTCGCTTTGCACATCTGTTTTCCAGAGATCTGTATTAGATCGGTGAGGGAATGAGCGTTAGAATAAAAATACTTTTGCAGGAGGAAGTCTGTAATTACGGAGTTCCTCGTGACGTGGCAGGAACTTATAGGCTTTCGTTGCACTTCCACGTGCCAAAACTCACATACTTTTCATACTATTTAGTCGAGTTTAGTAGTCAGAATCTATAAAAGTGTCCTAAAAGTTCCCGGATGATCATCTGCCCAATTATCTATACGATATTTCCCATGAGCCCACAGGAGAAGCAACTTGTTTATATGCATTTACACTTACAGCGTTTGCCAGTTGTCCTTATCCAGAGCGACTTACAGGGTTAAGGGCCTTGATCAGCAGTGGCGGCTTGAAGGAGCTGGGAATCGAACCCACAATCTTTGGGTTGATAGTTCAACACCTTAACCATGAGCCACCACTTCCCTGCAACAATGATTTAGTTTCCCATCCATGCAAGTGCTGTGGTTAAGTGTTGGACTGCTAATTGGAAGATCGAGGTTTGATTCCCAGTACCACCACTGCTGGCCCACCCCGAGCAGAGCCCTTAACCTTTAATTGCATAAAAGAAATGAAAATGTAAGTGGCTCTGGATAATAATACCGTAAATGTAATGGTTTGTGTTTACGCAGGAATCTCCGGGAAAAGTCAGATACTGTTTGCTCTGGTTTTCACGACTCGCTACCTGGATCTGCTCACCTCCTTTATTTCTCTCTACAACACATGCATGAAGGTGGGTGATTCTTTCACTTCTGAGAGAGAGAGAAAATAAAGAAGGAAAGTTTTGCTATAGCGTTTTGCATTTATCAGCACTTTCCTGCCCTTCCTTTTACCAGGTCATCTACATCGGATGTGCTTACGCCACCGTGTACCTCATCTACGCCAAATTCAAGGCTACCTACGATGGAAACCATGACACCTTTCGAGTCGAGTTTCTAATAGTTCCGGTGGGAGGCCTGGCGTTTTTGGTCAACCATGATTTTTCTCCATTGGAGGTTTGTTGCAGCTGATCTGCATGTCGGTGACTTTGCATATTTATCAATAATTACTAAAAACATGACGTGTGTTTTTTTATATACCCAAATTAGATCCTGTGGACGTTTTCCATCTACCTTGAGTCGGTGGCCATCCTGCCTCAGCTCTTCCTGATCAGTAAGACTGGAGAGGCTGAGACCATCACTACCCACTATCTGTTCTGCTTGGGTGTCTACCGTGCCCTTTATCTCTTTAACTGGATCTGGAGGTTCTACTTCGAAGGCTTCTTTGACATGATCGCCATCGTGGCTGGCGTGGTCCAGACCATCTTGTATTGTGACTTCTTCTACCTTTATGTCACAAAAGGTGAGGCTCCCCCAAAAAAAGTCAATTACAGATTGGTCATCAGGTTTAAAACTCCATTTCTGAGTAAACTGGTGTCCTGCAAAGACTATGTCCCACCAAACCTGATCCAGAAATATGTAATCAGTTTAGTTTATCAATTGGCTCGAGCAGGGCAGCTTCCCAGGACTGGAGTTTTTATTTCCCTTTGAAAATCGAGTTTATCAGCTGTAGTGGTAATTGTTTAGGAGGACCTGTTCTAACATGTTGTCTTTGGTTTGTACAGTGCTAAAAGGAAAGAAGCTAAGCTTGCCAGCGTAAGTGCCAAAGAACAGAAGACCTGTGTCACCATTTAGACTCATATGGGGGGATGGGGGGATGGGGGGGGGCACGGGCCAGCAAAGCCACAGCAAGAGGCTGAAGACAGCTGATGTGAATCTTCTGCTGTCTGAAATGTCATCCGGATGAAAAACGACAGCACAATGACTGCAATGAGGACTTCTCCTGGATCTGGCAAAAAAAAAAAAAATTTTGTTTTGTTTTCAGCAATACCTTTTAGTGCTGTTAAAAAACTTAAAAGAACAAAAAAAAAAAAGGTAAATAAAAAAAGAAAACTTTTCTATGTGAGGTGTTCACATTTAAACTTTAGAATGTTAAAGATTTGGCCAGATTAAACGCACCCTTTAACTCCTACATGTACTTTTGACAATTTATTTGTGCGCTTAAAGTTTCCAGGAGTGTTGAGTCGGCTAAAGTTTGTTCTTTAACATGAGCGACACACACATATATTCCTATCCACAGAAATATTACACCATCTCATCCATCACTAAAACAGATAATTGCTTTAGACTCCAAAGCCCTTTCAGCGTTTATAAGCGTTTACACCTGCCTTATAATCATTTGAACAGCATTATAGGCCATACTTTAGCCGACATCTTTCCTTTTTAAATGCATCAACGTTTTTGTGAAACGAGTGTCTTGTACTGCCAAACCCTTCTGCACTGATACGTTTTATTCCTTTTTGCTTAAAAATCACTTTTTGTTGCAGGCTGCAGTGCTATACATCAATATCAAAGGACAAAATAACCTAGTATCATGCGTTCTAAGTGTGTTTCTTTAGATTTCTCAGCAGTACCCATAGGATTTGAGATGTTGTGCAAGATATGGAGTGTGTGTGTGTGTATAGATTTCATTAGCTAGTGTTTATTTTGGACATTCATTTATATTTTCAGTATGCTTGGTGTCCCCCATCTTGAGTCATTCCGCAAGGGTTTTCGTATTTGTTGAGTTTTTATGTTCTCACCTCCAATAAAATGTTTTACAGGCTGCGTTTCTTTCTCTCTCTTTTTTTTTTTTTTTTTTTTTTTTTTTTTTTAAATCTACACTTTAATGTATTAGGGCTTTAAACTAGTCAATCAAGACACATGGTTATGCAGTTGTTTCCCATTTCTTTAATAAAAAAACTTTTAGACTCAGAAGATGATTGTAACAGACACGTATGCCAAGTGTGAAATGCATCAAAAGATGCTGTGCATAGTTTCCTTACAGTACAAAAATATATTATTGTAAGAAGAATATAAACCTCAGAAACCCACAAATGAAGGCTGAATGTGATATATTAGTGCTCTTAAAATTGTGAAAATTTGCCCAAGTGGCAGCAAAAGTATCAATACTTAATACTAATAGTCTCAGGAGCTCTAAAATACTAATTGACAATGGTGTAGTTAATTGTTGATCTGGAATAATAGCATGTCTGCATTAGTCAGTTGTAACATAGGAAATATAGGGTATTTAGTCATCCATGTTCTTCTTATCTGCTTCTGGGTTCCAGAGAACCTTGGGCCTACCCCAGGGGGTGATTGGGCAATGATGCCCCGGGCTAAATTGCTTATTCACATTATTGTTATTTATCCGGTATGGATAATTAAAAGCTGCTGATCAGTTTGATATATGTCTTTGGAGTAGGGGAAGGACTCCAAAGATCGAGAAACACTATACAAATTACACACACAGGGTGGCATTAGGATTTGTACACCACAACATTGAAGCGCCATATTGTCACCACTATGTTATGTGTTCTCATTAAAGACGATTTAAAGAAACTTGAGCTTAATGCTGATCCAGATATTAAAAATATAAATCCAATGACTGTGATTTAATAAAAAATTGTAACAAATATATGTTGACCATTTCACTGGCCAATAGATTTGGACATGACAGGGGGTTATTCATGACCGTTTCTTGTCCTCTGCAGACGTTGTCCTTTCAGCTGCTCTATTGGGTAAAAAAAAAAACATAAGATAAAATATTAGAAAATATAAGACTGAAGCATTGCTGTATAAAAAGGTAAGAAACATTGAGGAGGTAAGGTACCTGGGAAAGTTAGAGTAATTGAAGACGTGTGAACCAATAATATACAGGCCGCTTATCACACAGGAGATCCAAAAAGCCACCACGGCAAGACAGCAGAGAACGCAAAGCAAGATGACTCCTCCGATAGTCAGAAGAAAAACTATAGGACACATACAGTAGTAGAACCTTCTTACGGTGACCTGATTTACTGAAACGACATGCTATGCTAAAAAAGCTGATTCGTATTTGTGGCTGCACTTTCGGCTTACTTTCAACAAAGATGCAATATACAGTAACCGTGATGAACGTAACAGCGGCGAACGCCAGGAAAACTCCGATAGGTACCGAGGCTGTTAGGGCAAATACCAGCAGCACCAGGGTGAGGAAGGAGTGGTCACTCAGATACTGTCCCATTTTGCTATTCAAGAACGTGTCAATCTACCGAAAGATAAAACATACAAATCCAGATGCACTGCTGGGAGTCTTAAGACAGAAATCTACCATGGGACTATTTGCATATTAACCGTTAACATTTTATAGAAGATTTATTATATTGTAAATTTCTATTTAATTGTAAATTATATTGTAAAGTTATGATTTTTCTACAGATTTTACTCTCTTGTTTATCCGGTTTTAGTTGGAAATAGAAAATCTCACAATGATTTAGCTTAAAATTGTTGGGGTTTTTTTTGGGACATCGACCAATACACCCCTAAAGATAACCCTAAGCTGTAATTGGTTGCTTAACACGTCAATCAGCTGCCAGCCAATAGCGCTGCTATACAGCTCCAGACCCTTTACTGTCAGTCTGAAGGTCTGGCTACCTGTCTTCTTGGAGAACCTATTACACATCATGGTGAATGAATTATTGCATTATTACCCAGGCGATATCAACACGGCTCCATGAGTCAGTTCGGGTTTCTTTAGGGTTCTCTGGTTTTCTCCCACTTCCCAGACACATTCTTTCCTCGTGTCCAGTGTTCTCGGGACAGAACTCGGATCCATCTTTACCCTGATTAGAATAAAACATGAACAAACTGATGCAGGAGACAAAATATCCAAAGACATTGCAGAAAATGTCACCTTGGGGTTCCACTTTAAATCCTCCATTGATTTTTTTTTTTTTTTTAATTTGCCTGGTGTCTTTAGCAGCAACACAACATTTCCCTAGGAAAAAAAATAAAACCTGTAAATGCGTTGACTGTATAAAATTAAATCAAAAACGACATAATAAATCAAACCAAAAATGAATATGTTAATTCAAAATGGCTAACTAGCTAACTGTTGTACAGTACACAGTACAGACTGAGCCTGTAAAGCAGCTTTTTTTTTGGTAGCCAGAGTTCAAATTAGGAAATATTTAAACAAAGAAGCCTTTTTAAAGCAAGATTTAAGGAAAAAAAAACTTTAGCCGTCTATTTATTTCGTTTAATTTACTTATTATTTTAATATGGCTGCAGCAAAAGTGGCTAGTACATTAAGTATTATTAGCACTAATGCTCAGTCATTCTTAACTTAACCAGCTGCGCCCTCGACAATCGGCACACAGACAGGAGAGCAATAAAAACAGCTAATAGTCACAGCAAATGATTAGGAATAAAAGGACAACTAATACCTGCTCATCCAAAAGTCAGCTAAAATACATTTCTATAACCACTAAAAAACAGTAAGTTCACACTTACTGACCATTTAGTCCTGTCTGACTTTCTATCAACCCACCCGTATTCAGACTAAGGTCCCCGCCTGTACCAGGAAGCCGTCTGTGGATTGGACATCTAAAGAAAAGGACTTTGGTAATTGAGAGCTGTATAAATATTAAATAATAGATTTAAACACGTTTCTCACTATAGAATTTGACAGGTTTATTTGCTGAGCCATGTTGTATAAATTCAGTTATAATGGAACAGTCTAAAAAATAGTTTTGCTTTGAAAACTAAAACTTTACTATTAATAAAACATTTAAATAAAGCTATTTAAAAGATTTATTACAGTTGTCTAAAAACATACCAGGTTATTTGGTTTTAAAAGTACAGTATAATTTTTTTTTTCAAGACCTCTTAACTGTCTAATCAGCAGGCTGCTTTCTAGGCATTTGTAGCCAATCAACGAACAGGACGCGGGGTTGTGAGATTACGGGTGGGGAAAAAAAGAGACTATGAATAAAAAAGGCACCACCCAAAGGACAAATGATATGTTGTTTTAGAAAAGCGTGAAAATGGAATTTATATATACGTGGAATTTATCCTTAATTAACTAAAAACTGAACATAAAATTCGGTATTTAGGTGTTCATTAATTATAATACACTAGTTAGACAAAGTTGCAAACACTATAAGAACAATATTTTAATATTATACACATCATATAAGTCTACCACTTATCCATTAATAATACCATAATAGTAATAATAAAAATAATATTAATAATAATAATAATAATGTTACAATAAAGGTAATTATTAAACTATTTTTAATTTTATGATGATTATTATTGATAGGGATAACGGTTATTGTCAATATATAATATTATTATTATTATTTAGATATATTTTTAGTAATATTATTATTTTTCCCTCTAGTGAACGCTGGGAGGAAAAGAGCGGGCGTGACGTCACCGCCCGGTGGTGTGGTCAGCTGTTGTGAGTCGAGACCGCGGGAGGGAACCGGAGATTCGGCGGAACGGAACAGCCCCAAACAGCGGCTCACTTCCAGACAGACACGGTGTTGATTTCTATCATCTCACTCACGTTTACACGTTGACGCAAACATCATAGAAACGACTAGTGGGGAGAATAATAGAGAACACGTTTGTTTTGCGGCAGGAAGGAAAAAGAAAATGGAGCTGGAGGACGGAGTGGTGTACCAGGACGACCCGGGCACGTCGGCGATTATGTCGGAGCGCGTTTCGGGCCTGGCCAGTTCCATCTACCGCGAGTTCGAGCGCCTTATCGGTAAATACGACGAGGACGTAGTGAAGGAGCTGATGCCGCTCGTGGTGGCCGTGCTCGAGAACCTGGACTCGGTGTTTGCTGAGAACCAGGAGCATGAAGTGGAACTGGAACTGCTGAAAGAGGACAACGAGCAGCTGATCACGCAATATGAGCGCGAGAAGGCGCTCAGGAAACACGCCGAGGAGGTGAGACCGCCGCGCTTCTCCCACCCCGAACCCGGGATGCTCTCATCTTTGTTTTGCTTTTGCACATCTGCCACTCGCTCTCTGCACGTGGGTGTGTGTCAGTGTGTGTCTATGTATAGGTATATACATATATAGGTGTGTGTGTGTAAGGCAGGATGGACGATCTTTTGATAACAAAACCCCCAGTGATGCCCCTCCACCCCCATATTAATGAGAAGCCTCTCAGGCCTTCCAAATGAACGGAAGTTGGGGGCTTTTTTTCTCTTTTTTTTTCTTTTAAGAATCCGTGCTTTGTCTAGCACCGTTTTCTTATTTATCCCCTGTTTTTAAAGGCACCCGTGATGTCCGATTAGGGCAATGAGTTAGGCATCCTGATAACACAGTGATGACATCAGGACAGCTGTTACTACTTTGAGATGAAAGCAACATTCTGTTCCTCTTGCTGTCAGAAAGCTCAAAGAGAAAGACACAGAGAAAGGGAGAGAAAGACAGAGAAAGAGAGAGAGAGAATCTGTATAACTGAGCAGTGTCTGACTAGGCCACGTAAACACCAGAATCAGACCGAGCTTTATTGCCAACTAGGTCTGCACTTATAAGGAATTTGTTTTGGTGACAGAAGCGTCCAGTTCTGCATCTTTAAGTAAGATAGAAATAAAAAAATAAGAGCAAACTAAAGAGAATAAAAGGTTATCGCACATTTTATTTATTTTATTGTACTGGTGCTTGGTGCTATGTAGCGTCGGCCAGACGGCAAAAGATGGCCTGGATGTGAAGGATCCGGAGTATTAATAACTCCAAACTTACTCGGCTTTAGTGTTTTGTAAGGATTTGGTTTTAGAAAAATTATTACAACAATAAACATTATCTTTTTTTTTTCTCTTTAAAAAGAAAAACAGGCATGCTTGGCTATTACTTTCACTAGTGGAAAGTTCTATAGCATGCCAAAGCTTTAACATTCCCCTGTAATTCCAAATCAAACTTTAGATAAAGTCTGAAAGTGGTAGCATCCACCAAGGTACCACTGTTGGGCCCCTGAGCATGGCCCTTATACCCTAATTACTCAATTGTATAAATAAACTTTGCTACCAGCTGTGTCACCGTGCTGCCCAGAGACATGCTTGATCTAGTTTAACACTTTTTCATAACCTATTACAGTGGAGATATGTAATAAATATGTAATAGATATGTAATAGATATGTAATAGATATGTTAGAGACCTTTTTCTTTAGATTTATAGGTCGACTGTGTCTAAATGGTGGTGGTTATAGAAAGCTAGCAAACTTCAAGCCAGACACCTTTAAAGTGTTTTTTTAGTGTCTTTTTTTATTACACTCTTTCTCTTCCCCTTTTAGCTCCACCAAATCATGTCCTCTGTATCCTCTGCACTTACACCCACTAACATCATGTCCCCATTTATATAATTATGAGGTATTCGTACCTCCTCTTTGGTCTTTCTCCTTGCCTTCTGCTTGGCAGTTCCATTTATAACATCCTCCTACTGATATTTCCAATATCCCTCCTCTGCACATGTACAAACCATTTCATTGTGGCCTCTCCGGCTTGTCCCTGTGGCATGTCTGACCTGTCCCTGTCCCTGAAACGTCCAACATTAACCGTCTCTTTGGTGTGCTCGTTTGTAATCCTGTCCAACCTCATCACTCCCAGAGAAAACCTCAACCTCTTCAGCTTTGCTACCACCGACTCTGTCTCCCATCTCTTCCTCAGTGCCACAGTCTTCTTCAGCAGGCTTTTATTTTATCAGTTGTGTATTATAGGAAGTCTCAGTACTACTTTGCCTGCTTTGTCCTTTACAGAGTCGCGTGGTAGAGGTTGCAGTTCAGGGAGTCCAGGCTAACATGGCCACACTAGCAGCTCGGATGACTCAGCATTTTATAAGTCTTTGTGTCACTCCTTTTAGCTTTACTTATACACAGTCCTTCCAAGTCTTACTGAAACGCTTAGTGAAATAGCAGTTCTGTTTGGAATAGAGCTCAGCATGACTTTTATAGCACTGGAGGATTGGGGTTCGATTCCCAGATCCACCAAGTTGCCACCGGTAGGCCCCTGAGCAAGGTTCTTAACCCTCAATTGCAGTATTAGACCAGTGTATCAGAGTCCCTTTAAAAGATTGCCCATATACACACTTGTTACCTGTATAAAAAGACACCTGGAAGCCCAAAATCTTGCTGACCGACAGGGGATCGAATACATATTTCATTTTTCTGAATGTTTTTGTTTTGTTATTTTGTTTATTCTGTCTCTCACTGTTACAAATAACCAAACATTAATATTACAGACTGGTTATTTCCTTGTCAGTGGACAAACATACAAAATCAGCAGGGATCAAATATTTGTTTTTCTCTCTACACACCTGAGTTTACCCGAGATGAGCTTATTCAAAGATGTGCAACAAATCCGATCTGTGTCCCATTGGAGGGAAGACATTTATACGTGCATTGTAGCAGAAATGCGTCCAGAGTGACAGAGAGAACAGCTGCATCAGTATCTCTGCAATCAGTAAGTCTGGGAGGGCCTCTTTATAGGGAGCTACATTGGGATACTTTTACTTCCTAATCACATGATTCATTGTTGTGACGGCCAGAGCTGAAAAAGTCTTGGTCTTACGCCAAATTGCTTCATCCTGTGACCAACTGCTTGGGTTTCTATCTTAAAGCAGATAATAAAGACTCGACATGACAAGCATTCTGGGCTACACATAAAGCATTTTGGCATATCTTTTCAGAGAAATGAGTGCTAATAGGTGGGACGTCTAATTATGGATTCTTTTAGTAGCTTTCCCAGTAGAAAACAGAAGATTAAATGACACAGTTAGCAATCTCCCATGCTTTATTCCACACACTCCCTCGCTGCAGAAGGGAAGAAGTTAAAGTCGGACAATAAAACTGCTAAAATGTCTCACATCCGATGACTTTTGATTATTTCTTACGTGTGAAATCATTCTGAGACATAATAATCGGTATATTTCTTTAGCGACTCTTAAATAAAGGATACCAAGGTGAAACTAAATAATTAGAGGCAGTGATTAATGATGCCAGTTAATATTTTTATTGCACTTTGTGGAAATTTACTTGACCTTCTTTATTAGATCTATTTTTCCAATATTTCAACATTTCACGTCTATTATTTTGTTCTTCATGAGCAGAAGTTCATCGAGTTTGAGGACTCCCAGGAGCAGGAGAAAAAGGATTTGCAGAACCATGTAGAGAGGATGAACTCGCATTCCCGCCAGCTGGAGTTGAAACTTAAGAACTTTGCTGATCAGAGTAAGCGCTTACTGATTGTCTTGCTCTCACTCTGTCCTTCACTTTATACATTGCTTTTCAGCCACTCTCACCTGTCCTTCAGACACGGGCAATTTTTTAGTTATTGCATGTTGCACAGTGTTTTCAGGTTCCATCATGCACCAAATCTCTAGTTTTGCTGCTGTGATTTGGGTGACATAAACGTGATAATATTTGCATCCTGGGAAATGCTTTTAAATGCTAGGCTACATCAGTAACAGCGGTTGAGATGCTGCATCGAAATGCTTTGGCAATGCCCTTTTATAACCTTTGCCCTGACGCATGTGTGTAATCCGACCAATCAGAAGGTATTACGTTATTGTATGTAGACATGCTCCTGCCTTACCTGAGACGTAAGCTTACCCTACCAAGTTAGATGTCATTTTTGGATTTTTAGTAAGTAGGGTTAGAGCCTTCAAACACACATTCGTATGATATGTCATATCAGCTAAACAGCTTCTTTAAATAGGGTTTACTTTAGGACCTCAACGCTTTGGTGTGAAGGTCTTGGAAAATAGGAGGCCCCTGGGTTTTAGAAAACATTAGTCTAGTTTACTTTGTGGATGACTGTTCCTCTTTTCGGCTGGCAATTCGATGTTTATCTTAATGGCCGCCCTAAATATAACCTCCACAAGCTTCTTAAGCGGTAGTGACTCCACACTCTCCTCTATACTTAAAACTTCCACCCCATCTGAGGATGAAAGCTGAGGTTGGACCTCAGAGTGGGCTTCCCCACAGATCGGGCTCTCCACATAGGCTTCCTCAATCAATTTGAGGCCCGCAGATCGGTAGGGGAGCGAGATAAGGTTAGGCCTGTCTCATTAAAGCCTGTCTGGGAGCCCCAAGACATCAGCCTACGCTGTGAATGGACATGAATGTTTACTTGGAAAACTTGACTAAACTGTGATTAAAAGATTGTAGTTCTATCAATCATCTTATTACTTTTCCATCTTTTTACTAAATACCAGTAATTAGTATAATTTCAAAATCTTATGCTTGTAACTATATCTATGCAATTCTCTGTCCCTCTTTTTTTTTCTATGTCAGTCATCATTCAGTCAGTAATTTGTAATCCACTATAAGTATTGTGAAGCTAATGTAGGCCATGACCTCATTTTAGTCACACCAGCTTCCACACATACCCATTAACTCCTACCATCCAGTGCAAGATACCCAGAAGATGGTAATGGTAACCTTGTTGCGTAACCTTTTCCTTTTTGTTGTGTTTAATATATAATATAGCAGATCTGTGATTGATATTTATTTGCAGAATTAGCCTCCGCCCAGCTGGATTAAAACAGCCCGCAGAAAGCACGCATTTGGAAATTATCAGGCCCTCATGTGTTTCAAAGCGTACACCCACAGACATTCTAGTACACAGCTTATGTATAGAAATCACAGTTTTAAAAAAAAGCAGCCGTGTGTAGCAAACCCTTGTAAGCGGTGAATGATCTACGAGAGCCATGCGCTGCCTGAGAAATATTTCTCATGGAGTTCATAGTCCGGTATGAGCATAACCAGAACGTTTACAGCGTGCTCTAAAAGACGCATAGGATTCAGGACTGTGTACTGGTTGTTATTAATCATTAATTTCTTAAAGATTATGCTGGATGATGATACATTTGTTATTGAGAGTGTTGAAAAAGTGGCAAATCCTTCATGTAAATTACGGTCTAGTTTTTTGCCAAAAGTATATTTAGACACATTCCAAAACATTTTTCCAGCATGACTGTGTCCCTAAGCTTCATGAAGACATGGTGAGTTAAAGACCTCAAGTGTCCTGCACAAGCAAACCCAGACAAGATAAGACCAGTAACAATAACTGTACAAACTTGACACATCTTAGATCAGCGTTAGTCTTTCTATCGGTTAGCTGTTGCGTTGTCAAGAATTGAATTTATCCATTGTCCCTGTTGTCTTTAATTTTTGTCTCTTATACTCACAGTAAGCCGTTTGGAGGAACGGGAGGCAGAACTTAAGAAAGAGTACAATGCTCTTCATCAAAGACACACAGAGGTAATGATCTGTATGTTCAAAATCGAATGACAATCTATACTAATTTTACTAAAATTGCTGCGACCTACATGTCTGTACAAATATTTCATTTTGTAATTACTATGCATACTATGTTTTTCACAGTCCTGCAAATTTTATACATCTTGAATTTTAAATGTTGAAGATAGAAAGAAATTAGCAAAAATCGTAGTGATATGCAAAACTTCCAGCTTTACAATCAGATCTGTGTTGCGAGCATTGCCACCTGTTTATCATGTTTATGCCTACAATGCTGCAAGGTTTCTGGTGGTTCTCAGCAGTGACGTTCTCCACTGTTTCCATTAGATGATTCATAACTACATGGAACATGTAGAGCGCATTAAACTCCAGCAGCTAACCGGAGGAGAGGCATCAGATACAGCAACCCTCGGAAGAGTCCGGTAAGACCGTGCTTTATAGCCCTGAACGCCATTCAGTAACGAATTCTGTGATGTATATCGAAATATCAGAAATGTGTTAAATTTTATCGCGATATCTATTGATATTGAATTATTGTCCAGCCCTACTGACAAGAAACAATCGCAAAAGACTATTAAAAATCTTAAATGTAAGTCCGCCTTAAGTTGGTATAGGGTACACCGTATAGCGACACTGTAAATAAAATGTTCTGTTTCGTCTGTGGCACTATAACATTTCAGCGTCTACCTATATGTCTGTTTCGTTGCCTTTATAACGAGATGTAATTCTGTATGCTAGAAAAGAGCGACCACTCTCTCTTGGCATCTTCCCCATGTCCGGCGGTGGGAATAACTCTCAGATCCCTGATTTTCTGGGCCGAGCAGAGACTCCAGGGACAGAAAGCTGGAGATTCACTGATCTCAGTCAGCATCGATCAAATACCAGTCTTAAGGTACCGAAATGTCCATCTAATGTCCTGGTAGAATACACCATGTTTAATATAAACAATTTTTAATAAAGTCACAATAAAATGATGCAAAACATAAGCTTCAGGGAACGAGTAGAGCATATTATATGTAGTAATAAGATTTTAAGAATTAGGGAGTAATTCTATGTTTTTTTGAGTGTGTGTGTAAGACCTGTGAATGTTAATCAACTCATTTACACATTTAGATGCGTAACAGGAATTCATTCGTTTGTATTTGTGTACACTGGTATAAATACCCCATACGTGAAGGCTAGTTGCCAGAACTCAGAAGAACAATGTATAATTAAATAACATCAGGGGCAATTATTCTAAACCATGTGACCATGTCACCTCACTCTTACTGGCTGTTAAGCAGTTCCTATGCCTGACCTGACTCCATGCTTGTCAAAAATGAAAACATCCATATATACCATACAGAAGACCCAGACAAATATATATATAGCTATCTAAATAAATTATTTTCTATATATTAATTAATAAGAATATGTTATATGTATATATATATATATATATATTAAAGACGCACAATATATATGCACAGTTTCAGCATCGACATCACAATGTCACAAAGGCAAGTTTGGATTAGATTTAACTGCCCCACAGTTCAGAACGCATGTGGGAGAGGGTATCCTGTGCTGATCCAGAACCAGAAGTCATGAATATTATGGTTTAGCCTTAAAGTCCGGGATAACATGAAGAAACAAGAGTTTGGAAGAGACTCCATCTACAGAAGATCTGTGGGTAGTTCTTCAAGATGAACTGTGTGAAGACACATCTAGGAGAATTAATACCGATTAATATCGATTTGATTTATATTTCTCTTTCCTTAATTTATTTTGCATTTGGTAATCGTTCAAATATACAATTAACCGATGTGTTTTTGAAAGAATAAATCTGGGCTTTTCTGTCTGGTGGGCTACTGATGCTTAAAGTGCTTTCATATGCATGTCAATAACTTCCAACACATTTGGAGTATTGTGATGGTATACTATGGAAACAATAGTAGGAAATGCTGCATGACTCTAAGAAAAGAAAGAATGCTTTCGGAAAAACAGATAAAAGTACCACGCAAAAGTTTTATGGCTTATAAAAAGAAGCTGAAGATGCTTTTTTAAAGGTGCTGATATAAATACTGTAATAATCAATGATGTTTAGTAATATCAGTAAAATAAAAGGCGGATCAATTAATGAATTCAAAAGGTAATAGTAAACTTAAAATTTATTCAAGAAACCGATAATGGTAAAGATTTCTGTAAGTGGATAGTTGTAATCTTTTTCTCCTTTCGGCTGTTCCCCTTTTAGGGGTCTCCACAGCGAATCATCTGTCTCCACCTAACCCTATTCTCTACATCCTCTTTACTCACATCCACTAACTTCATGTCCTCGTTTAACGCATTCATATACCTCCTCTTTGGTCTTCCTCTTTACCTTCTGCCTGGTAGCTTCATTTCCAACATCCTTCTACCAGTATATTCACTTTCGCTCCTCTGTACATGTCCAAACCACCTTAATCTGTCTTTCTTCCCAAAACATCTAACATGAGCCGTCCCTCTGATGAACTTGTTCCTAATCCTGTCCAATCTCGTCGCTCCCAAAGAAAACCTCAACATCTTGTAAGGGTATACTTAAGAACGAGACATCAAAGACAACATTTATATTAGAAACCTGGGGGACATAAAACTTTTGCCCGGCACTATGTACCAGTCAGTACAAGCTGTTTAAGGTTTAATTAAAGTGTAAAACGAAAGTCTTCTTTCTGTCCATTTTCCTAACCGAATTCCTTATCCAGGTCATAAAACGAAAAGCATGTGTTTGCTTTGATTTACCCAACAACCATGATACTGCATTGTACAGTTATCATGCCACTGGTTATGCTTCACTCCAGTTCTTTTCCTCAAAGCAGCTGGAGGCGGAGGATCCGCCACAGAAAAGCGAGGTTAATAGTGCGCAGGAGGCTTGGGGGAATTTGCTGGCGGACGACTGTAAGGTAGTTGGCTCCGTCATAGCCGATAGTTTCTCGTTCAGCTTCGCGACATCCACTCCGCATCCTGTGCTGTGCTGAATGCAACCACTTAGGTGAGGAGCATGCATATGTTTCACATTTCACAGCATTCGGCAGACGCCCTTATCCAGAGCGACTTAGCGACAGAACAATTAGCGGTTAAGGGTCTTGCTCAGGGGCCCAGCAGTGGTAATCGGAGCCACAATCTTTTGGTTAGTGGTCCAACACCTTAACCACTGAGCTACCGCTTCCCTTGTTTGTATCAAGTGTTTAACTGGGCATCATTAACATTAATACTGGAATTGGACAGGCAGCAACTTGAAAGTATTTAGGGGCAACAAATTAAGTAGTGTCCCAAAGTAAAGGCGGAGATAAAAACTGGTTGCTGTAGTTGAAAGACTGAAGAATGTGGTTGCATACAGCGCATTTACAGTTCGATTGCATGGCATTTCATTGCACTAAAGTGGCTTGAATTTTCATTTTGCATAACGTGTAATCAATTACGCAACGCTAGAAATTACTAATCTAGATCTAGACCTTTTCTTTTACTACAGTTATCGCAAATTGTCATACTTGTGAATTTTTTTATATTTATTGCAAAGGATGTTTGTATCATTTCGAAATTGATTTTGTGGCCTAGTGTTTTAGTTCTGGGCTGTGCTGCACTGAAATAGCTAAATCAGGTTTTTTTTTTTTGCAAGAGTTTTTAGTAAAGACGCAGCTGTTGTTTTTTATTGTTCTTCTGTGTCACAGTGTTTGTCTGACATATTTATGTGAGTCGTGCTGAATTTGTTTGTGGTCTGCAGTATTCAGTCGTGTGCTGTCGTTGTGAGATGTGTTTTATGTTCTTTGTGTTTAAGGCTTTGATCAATTACAATATTCTCATTTCAATATTAAACTCTGTTATTAAATGACACTAATTTAGACACTGGATAGAAGACATCGTCTCCCGTAGTACCTACCTGTCTTTTGTCCTTTCTTTTGTTTTTACTGACCAATCACAGAGCCGTGACATGTAACCTTTGTGGTTTTTTCTAACACGAGTGTGCGTTTGGTGTTTCTCAGGACGAGCTGTTAGGCTCCAGTTCTGTCACACCCATGTCTACCACAGCCTCAGAGCCAGGTTTAGACTCTCAGCGGGAGGATGGTGACGGATCCAGCAGGTGTGCTGAGGTGCAGACTGTACTGGGAACTCGCTCCATTTCAACCGGTAAGTCAGTCTTACAGGGTTTAGGGTTAGTTTAGTGTTGCAGGGTTTAGTCTAGGGTTCCCTTTTTAAAAACTTTCCCCTGAAGCATGTGTGCAATCCGACCTATCAGAATCAGTTACGTCATGAGCGGGTGACATCATCAGCCAGTACGTAGCACTATATAAACAGAAGCGGCACTGCGCCTCGGTAGGGGTCTCCTATTGTTTCAGGATCTCCACACTACGCTCTTCCTCCACCCACGGCCAGTGTACGTGCCTTCCAGTACCAGGAAAAGCGTTACTTTCTGGTCGATGACATCAGCCGACAGATACATAACGCTCTCTGATTGGACAGATTACACACATTGCAGGGCAAAGGTTATTAAAAGGGCATTCCCAAAGTTTTACTTGGGTGTATGAGTGCACATTATGTTTCATCTGGATCATGTAGGTTTGGCGGAGAACGAGGACAAGTCTGATGTGCAAGCTATTATCGAATCAACCCCAGAGCTCCATCTGGACCTGAGTGGCTACAAAGGCTCCAGGTACAGGATATCCTGCTGAATTTGTAACTTAGTTATAAGGCACATACAGTGGACTGTATCATATTTGTCCTTGCGATGTTGTATTGGAAAAGCAGAGCTGGATACTCACATCACCTTCATATCTGCTCATTTCTATAAATGAGCTTATTAAAGCGGCTTCATTAACATTTTTCTAATTCAGAGATAAAATTTTGTGATGCGTTTCAGCACACCGACTAAAGGTATAGAGAACAAAGCATTTAACCGGAACACAAACTCGCTGTTTGACGAGCTGTCAAGTGCAGGTTCTGGCCTCATTGGGGATGTGGATGAAGGAGCTGATCTACTGGGTAAGAGGAAAATCTTGTTAACCGCCCCTTTAACTTCCTAAAAATAAGAAGGGAAGAAACTAATTTTAAAAAATGTAAACAATTATTAGTAATAAACCATTACCGCTGCTATACTGCGTGGTTGGTAGTAGTATACGAGAACTCAGAGATACAGCAGTAGACAATGCGGACAGCAGGGCCTACATATAAAATAGTAAATAGCTATTATAGTGTTATGGTGTGCGCTTGCAGGGGAACACACTTGATGAACACACTTGATGTTATCTTTGAGTCCTAAACAGAAGAGGAATATGTGCTTGGTGGATCTTCACACAGCTAATGCTGGTGGACACACTGGGAGCGCTTGTGTCTTTAAACCAATAAACAACTTAATTCTCTTCAGCCGTAAATAAACCAAAAGCATAACGCGAACAAAATCCTTTTTCCAAAAAAAAATAAAATAATTAAATTCTCTTCTTTATTCTTAATCTTTACTTTTTAGCTTTACTTTTAATATTCTTCTTCTTAATATTTTCTTCTTTTTGCTTACTCTTATTTTTTCTTAATATTCTTGTTTCTATTGCTTAATCTTTTCTTCTCTTAATATTTTCTTTTAATTTATTTTCTGAGACTCTTTTTCTTTTCTGAAATCCTTCCTTTTTTAAGATTCTTTTCTGAAATCCTTTCCTTTTTTTATTTTTATTTTTAATTTTTTTAAGCCTTTACCTTTTTCTCTCTATACCAGGGCTGCGCCCCATACCTGGTGCTACCTAAATGACCGCACACCGACTGCTCAGTTCTTTGTTCTTTTATAAGTGTGCGTTCAGGTGCCTCCCATTCTGCTAATTAGGTGTCATGGCGGCGTTGCCTGGCAACCGCGCTAATTAAAATACCCATTCTAAAGATGTTTACACACACATATACTAACATTTTATTTAAGGGATTTATTTAAATAAAAGTGTTTTAAACCGTGTTTTCTCTCTTTTTTTGGTTGTTACTAACAGTCACGTTCTGATCAACAATCAACAGTTTAAAACATTATCTGCGATTAATTTCTGCCGATTATAAATTAGTATCACTAAACGCTTAAAGATTTAAAGTGTTCTTATCAACTTCATGTGCTGTCCTTGCTCTGTGCGTTCATGTAGTCAGCCTCTGCTGTATATCTAACCGCACTCTTTCTTTCCATGCTGTGTCCTCCTGCTCTCTGGTTTTGTGCCTAATCCCAGTGGAGTACTCTGGTGTGTATATATCCCTTCCTGCTGTCTTACTACCTGTATGTTTCTGTCAAGGACAATGGTTGCATGTGAAATCATTTATTTTCCTCATACTGTTTTCATTGCTTCATAAAACCTAAAAGAGAAAATGTAGAAAAGTACAAGATCTGTACTGTACTAAAGTGATGGGGGATAAGATGATTATTTTGTTTGTACTCGTTGGTATCATTTCCTTAAAGACTATCCTCATCCTTCCTCTTCTTTCTGCCTAACATGGACTGCATGCTTTTTCAGACCCGAGTTTGCTTGGTAAGACAAACCATCTGCTCCTCTATTCATTGCCTGTTTCTCTCACACACGTGTTTCCTTGTTTGCGTTTGTATGTCTGTGTGGTTTTTTTTACATCCTACCCCAATTTCAGTTAAAGTCAGAGGCCACACCAGACAAACTAGCCATGAAATCTATAAGTCTCAGTTCAGTCTGTCCTATTTTTTGTAGGAATGGGCCGTGAAGTGGAGAATCTCATTCTGGAGAACACACAGCTGCTGGAGACAAAGTAGGAATTTTCAGAAAAGCATGTTTAAGAAAAAAATAGCAGGTTTTGACATAAATGTGGCCATGTATGATTGAGAGTATGTGTGTGTGTGTGTGTGTGTGAACAGAAATGCTTTGAATGTGGTAAAGAACGACCTAATCGTCCAAGTGGATGAGCTTACATCTGAGAAAGAGGTTATCCAGGGAGAGTTGGAAACAGTTCTGCAGACAAAGGCCAAACTGGAGGAGAAGAACAAAGAGCTTGAGGAGGAGCTCAGAAAGTTTGTCACCTTTTTTATTTTTGAGGATTTTTAATTGAAACTCTTTAGTCCTTTATAGATTTTTTTGTAGATCAATTTTTATTATGTTGTAGAGTTCGAGCTGAAATGGAGAGCGTCAAACTAAACAACAAGGATGAAGATGAGGTACTCAATATTATGAAGAATCAGCAGATGCCAGATTGGTTATTATACAAAATCGTGCCATATATACAAATTAATATGTAAATAGTCTAATGACCTTTGAAACCAAATGTGTGTGTTTTGTTGGCAGAGTGACGTACCCACAGCTCAAAGGCGTCGCTTCACTCGGGTTGAGATGGCCCGTGTACTGATGGAGAGGAACCAGTATAAAGAGAGGCTAATGGAGCTACAGGAGGCTGTCAGATGGACAGAAATGATCCGGTAAATCCCTTTAAAAAAAACAAACACCCTTACAGCTGTTTTTGCATAACAATTTACATGGAAATCATTTACATTTTCAGTATGAACGCTATTCTATCTCTGAGCATAAAGTCATGTTATATATTACAGTATGTATAAATGTATTTACAGTGCTTCCAGAGAAAATCCTGCTCTTACCGAGAAGAAGAAGTCCAGCATCTGGCAGTTGTAAGCGTTTGCACTCTAGCAATTCTTCATTTTAACAGCTTATTTATGGCCAAGTTGTTTTTATATGTATAGTAGATAATAGGTAATACCTATAATCGTCTGTACATTTTACATTATGTATGAGTTTCTTTGGTTTTTTGATGTGTTAATGATCCTGAGCATGTTGGTAATACAATAATACCCTAACCTTTTTTTCTTTTGCCTTTAGCCCAGATGTGGGAAAAGTTACTATTGTTTTTTTTTTGGGATGATATTAACAGATTAGGCAACCTTTTTGCTTACCGAACAATAATCTTCCCTCTGCAACAGTCTACACTGTTTTCCCCTGTTCTTTTTTTATAATAATTAAAATAATTGTTGCAGATATTTGCCTAATTTCTTTAAAAGGCGTCTCTCCCTGGTGGTCCATCAAAGTCGGCATGCATTGTGTGTGTGTGTCTGTTTGTGTGTTGCAGCTTCAGTCGGCTGTTCAGTTCCTCATCTTCAAGTAGCAGTAGCAGCAGCAGCAGCAGCAGTAATGCAGCTAAGCCTCCTCCTTCTAATGTCAAATACAATCCACCCAGTGGCATTAGGAAGAGCAGCACCTTCTCCCAGTTCCCCACCGAGCGCTCCAAAGCCTTTGACTTTCTCAAAGACGAGTAAGAGCTTGTTGAGCATCACTGCACAAATTTTTTGCCCTAAAAACACCTCGTGAACTAATTAGGTCAACATGATCAATTTGTCTGTCTGTTTCTTCTCAGAGTGGACATCTGCACTTCTCCATCACGTAGAGAGCAGAAGAAGGCTCAATACAGGCAAGTCAAAGCCCATGTACAGAAGGACGACGGCAGACTGGCAGCTCACGGCTGGAGTCTGCCTAATAAATACAAGGCAAGTTTTTACGCTATTGATCTGGCTGATAGATTAGGCAGTTTATGCTGAATGTTTAAGATGTTAGCCTACCAAATATAAGGTTGTGAGTTCAAATTTCAGAACCACCATCCTGCCACTTTGAGCAAGGTCCATAACCCTCAACTGCTCATTAATAAAATTAAAATAAATATGCACTCTGTATAAAATTCTGTAAATACACAATATAAAGCAGGTTCCTTTAATCCTCGCGCCTTGATTAACACTGCATGGGAAATAACTCATACGTTTGATGTGAGACTTAATAAATTGTTAAGTATAAAATGTTATGCATTCTATTGGAAATAGAAATTCATTTTGTAAATGTAGAATGCATTGATTAGTGTTTATGACACACCGGGATGATTGAAGTGAATGCGGAACTTGTGTACCAATAATTAAGTACGAAAAAAAGCTCAAAAACAAGCTAATTTCAGCAAGTATATCACTTTTAATGCAAGCTCCAACCCTCTAAATGTATAAGACACTTAGATTTAATAAGTACAGGGTGGACAAATTACTATCTCAAGCAATCATCACAAAAAGATAATATATCCAAGGTTTCAAGGTTTTTATCTACAGTTATACAGTGAACAAGCAGGTTTAATGGTGTTAACTAACTCAGCAAGCGAGAAAACGTCTCCTTTCGGTTTAAGAGGTTAGATTAGACCTATTAAACATATCAAAATGTGATATTATCTCTTTTATATTCACAGGAAGTCAATGGTAGACCAGCAGAGAATAAGATAAACTTGCCTGTGCCTGTGTACCTGAGGCCACTGGATCAGAAAGATCCTTCTATGAAGGTCAGCATTTTAGGTTTGAATATTGGCGGTAAAGGTGTTGTGTTTTAATTCCTTATGTTTTTTTAACCGCTTTTTCATCCTCTGCACACTTTAATTTAACATTATCGAGATTTTGAATGTGTATAAAGCTGAAACGCATTTGTTCTTCATCTAGCTGTGGTGTGCAGCTGGTGTGAACCTCTCCGGTGGAAAGCCAAGTGACACAGTCTCAGGTGTGTGTAGTAATGACTCCAGAGCTGAGGGAGAGACCACCAGATCGAGAAAAGGCTCTCAGAGCAGCCTGGAGCAACAGGAGAAGGAGCACAAGGTAGAAGGCATCAACTACAAGATGCAGAAAATGATTAAAAACATTCTAACTAAACACACTCACTTTAGTGTACTTATGGATATACTTTCTTTTTCTGTATAGTGTGTCCATGTACAGTGTAACAATTCTGATCAAAAACCTGAGTGTACCTTTGTGTGTATGTGTGGCAGGAGCAAGAACAAGAGGTGGCGCAGGTAGACATGTCCAGCCGTGTCTGGATCTGCACCAGCACACAATCCTCAACTAAAGTAATTATCCTGGACAGCACACAGCCCTCGGAGCTGCTGGATAGCTTTTACGTGTGCAACTCGCACGTGCTGTGCATCGCCAGCGTGCCAGGTCAGAGAGCACACAGCTGACATTGTATTTATTATTCAAGGAAGGAACAGTGATGAAGAGTTCTTGTTCATGCTTTAGGTGTCCTGGAAACGGACTATCCGGCTGGTGAAGAAGTTCCTCAGGACTCGGAGGCAAGGCTTGAAGGGTCACTGACAAGTAGTTTGGCCAGTAACAGCTCACATGGCAGTGAGGGATTTCTGAGTGGCATCTCAGCAGTTGGGTGTACAGCAGAAGGGGCAGGGTCTGGAGGTCAGACAGGCAGCTTAGGAGGCAATGAGCATCAGGCAGAGCTCAGTCCTTTAAAAGGTAAACATAACACGATTTCACTATAAATAGAATGGATATGTTTTTAATTGGAGGTGAAATCTATAGAATTGAGCTTGTAAAAATAAAATAGGATACTATCATGTAACAAATTGATTTAGGATTGGCTTGCAGAGGTGGATGCTGGTGCAGGTGAATAGTCTTTAATAGCAACAATAATAACCGACAATCCAAAAACATGAGAGAAAATCCTAATCTTAAAACAGGCAGTATGTCAGGTGATCAACACTCGAGCTTAAATAGGACTATTCAAACATACAGAAAATGGGACCACCAAACGGGACCCATGGCCAAGACTTGGGGATCAAAATGATGAAAGGCAACTTGGTATTGCCATATAATGGAATACACATGAATGTTTAAACACACAAATAATTCAGGAAGTGAACTAAAAGCAGGTAAGAGTGATGATGAAATATTAGACCAAAATCTATTGACAAAACAGCTCAGGAACATTATTAAGGTCTGGCCACATAGTTGAAGTTTGGTCCATTATAAGTGGTACAGTAACGGTCCGATGTTTGCAGTTAAGTTGTCTCGGGAACCTAGTCCTGACGAAGACGGTGTCCCCACAGCAGAGGAAGCCACTGAGGCCACTGAGGAAGAAGAGGAGGCATCGGGTACAGATTCCAGCCAGCCTGGCATTTACACAGAGCATGTATTCACAGATCCGCTAGGAGCCCAGCCCACTGAAAGCTCTACAGCCACGGATAATGCAAAGTGAGTACGGACAGGATGAAAGCTTCTCTATTGATCTTCTATTCTGTATTGACACCATCTCTCTGTTCAGCTTTGTGTGGAGATCTAGTATGTAGTTAGTAGCCATAAAGGATTAATTCCTTTTTTTGCAATCAAAAATTAAAAGTGTCTCTAAACTAAATGGTTCCCCAAATCAATCATTTTTTTGACATTACATTAATATGGGAAGTGGTGGCTCATGTATATGGGAAGTGGTGGCTCATGGTTTAGCTGTTTGACTACCAACCTGAAGAATATTTCTCACACAGCTGATTGGCCAGGATGTTTACACAGAACAGCCTCTGTAGTTTACTTATTCGATGTGATGTATAAACATGACCCTGTCATCCTCATAGTGTGTTATTATGTGTGGAACTGTAACCTCCCTGTTAGTTTAAACCAATCGGGTGGGTTTTTTTTTGGACAAGGCATTGTCACCCATTTGGCACTATTCCAATGATTCTCATGACTTCCAGGAGATCAGCAGTTATAATAGAAATACTTAAACCAGCATGCTGGCATTATGCTAGTTAAAATCAATGTTGCTTTGATATTTGATTAACCAACGCTGCTGGTCCGCACCTGCCTTATTTTATTATACACTCCACTGCTTCCTTGCTGATTACATAATTGCATGAATAAAATGAAGTCCCACTGCTTTTAATAAAGTGTATTTAGATTGTCAAGGGCTCTTGCAATCTACTGAATCAGTATTCAGTGGCATAAACACAATACTGACAAAGCTGTAGTTAATTTTATCTATGATGTGTGTGTGTGTGTGTGTGTGGCAGGAATTCAGGTCAAGAGAACGTTGGAGCAGCTTTTCCAAACAGCGAGCAGGTTCAGGTCAGTGAAGAGGCCCAAAGGATGAGCAGCACCCTGCCTACCATGTGGCTAGGAGCTCAGAACGGCTGGTGAGTTTCTTCTCTTTCTTTTTTTTCTCTCTTTGTTTCTTACACACACACACACACACATTCTTTGACATCATTTTTCACTTTGATAAAGCCTGATAATATGTAAAGACAGGCTTATGTTTTTTATTTCCTCCTTTTTTCCTCTAGCCTGTATGTGCACTCATCTGTGGCGCGGTGGAGAAAATGCCTTCATGCCGTGAAGCTGAAGGACTCCATTCTTAATATTGTGTAAGTGAAATTGAATGCTGAAATTATCAGACACAAACTGAATCAGAACAAAGTCACTGTAAATCAATCAACGCAATAAGAGTACGGAGGTTGTGCTGTGGTCAGAGGGGTTGCTAGCAATTTTGGGCCCTATGAAGTAATATGAGTAATATAATACTACTAATAAAACAGATGTCTTAGGGCCCCCAAAGTGCATGGGGACATAGAATCATCCTAATTCCACCCCATTTCCCCTTCCACAGCCATGTTAAAGGGCGAGTGCTTGTTGCTCTAGCTGATGGTACACTAGCCATCTTCCACAGAGGCCTAGGTAAGACTTCGTACATCATTCATTGCAATCTTGTATTATCATTTTTTTGCGGTACTTGTATGTATATATATATGTATATATGTATATATGTATATATAATTATTTTTTAACAATTATCTAGATAACCAGTGGGATTTAACCAACTACCACCTGTTAGACCTGGGCCGGCCGCACCACTCTATCCGCTGCATGTCAGTAGTGCATGATAAAGTGTGGTGTGGCTATAGGAACAAGATCTATATCGTCCATCCCAGAGCTATGAAGATTGAGGTTTGTAACTATTTCTTAAAAAAAACAAAAAAAAAAAAAACAACGGCATTTGTAATATTCTGTAATATAAACAAAAAGACTGTGTGCGTTTAACGTGTGTCAAAGTTGATATAGGAACTGAAAATTCTGGATAAATAGTCCCTGTTTTGTGTCTCTGAATAATGTGCATGCATTATTTTTATAAAGAGATGAATTTTTTTTTACAATTTTCTGTTATGCAATATGATAATCGATTATAATGTA
This sequence comes from Bagarius yarrelli, assembly GCA_005784505.1. Taxonomy (NCBI): domain Eukaryota; kingdom Metazoa; phylum Chordata; class Actinopteri; order Siluriformes; family Sisoridae; genus Bagarius; species Bagarius yarrelli. The sequence goes on from VCAZ01000022.1 coordinate 2,508,668, forward strand.
CGTGTGTGTGTGTGTGTGTGTGTGTTTGCGTGTGTTCAGAAATCATTTGATGCTCACCCGCGGAAGGAAAGCCAGGTGCGTCAACTGGCCTGGGTGGGAGATGGGATTTGGGTCTCCATCCGGTTGGACTCCACACTGCGTCTGTTCCACGCACACACTTTCCAGCATCTCCAGGATGTGGACATTGAGCCTTATGTCAGCAAGATGCTGGGTGAGGATAAGACGGAGGAAGAGGAGGAGGAGGAGGAGAAGGTTTCCCTTCCAGATCTTAACTTTAGCTTCAGTCTTTAGTAAAGGAAGATACAGCGTTTAGGGAATATGTTAAGGGGCTGCTTCTCATTATAAATAAAATGATTATATCATACGATCAGAAGTTGAGATATCTTTAAAAGAGTTATCTTAGGTACCACTGTTCTTTTGTTTTATCAGGTACTGGTAAACTGGGTTTCTCCTTTGTAAGAATCACAGCCCTCATGGTGTCCTGTAAGCGGCTCTGGGTTGGAACAGGAAACGGCGTCATCATCTCAATCCCTCTATCAGAGTGTAAGTGTGGAAATATTGCAAAATACTGCTGTTAATGTAGAAAAGCAGTGAAGCCAGATTGAAAGTAGGCTTTCATCTCATCTAGCGCCATATTTTCCTTTCTGCCTATGATTATCCTCTCGGTTCTTTTGTTAGTAGATGTGGGTCTTCATCATGGAGCTCTCGGGCTGAGGGGTGAGTGGGGAAAAATGCTGTGTGCCTAGCAAACTGGCTGCTATAATATCTTTAATCGCTGCTGCACACTAGCTTTTGCACTTATTTCTGCATTTAGGTCAGATTCATTTTTTAGGAGTTTGATCATTAGCCTGTCTTTGTTTCCTGTGGTTTGTGTGCTGTGAAATCTGCATTAAAAAAAAAAAAAGAGAGCAGCTTGAAGTGCAAAAGTAAAAATGATGTCTAAGGGAACGATACCTCCAAGTTTAACCTTGTTTGATGAACACACATATGATACTTAAGGGTTCCCATTGGATGCCCATTTTCTCACATGTTGATCTGATTCTTAACGGTTTCAATAAAAGTATATAATATATAATCTACAATAGTAAGCTTAATGTAGTGTTACAACGTACACAGTTTGTAATAAGACCATCACATTGTTCATTACACACATGACAATAATTCTGAATTATAGACACCTCAACGCCAGGTTCCACACCCAACCAGGTGCACCTCAGATATACCTGCACCTCATCACAATCATGTACCATATATATACACACACACACACACACAAAGTCTTAAACCAGTCACTATCCGGTCCCGTACGTTTTGCGTATGTTTGCAGACTTGCCACTCTGTTTGCTAATCGTTAGCATACTGCAACCGACCTTTTTTTAAAATCCGATTTATACCTGCGATTTCGTCTAAGGTTTAAAAAATAAGAAGGATAAATTCATAACTGTGTTATATAAGTCTCTAGTACTGGATATTTCTTGCTTTCTTTTAGTTATATCCTATCAGCCTGATATCATCTCGTTTACATGGACACTTTTTGTTTCAATCAGATTCATTAATTAGATGTGTTGACTTGAATCTGATTGTTCCTATAGTACTATTACAGTCAGCAGCTATTAATATGCTTGATGGCTTAAATGTGCTAATGTTGCGGTCATAATCTGAGCGCTTTAAGTCCACATAGACCATCTGTGTAACCTTTTTACAATAATTCCAATTAATACACAACCAAACACTTGCATTGTGACTTTGCTAACAGCATCATAGTTATCCTTTGCCGTTTCTTTGGTTTGAACTGCAGCTAATCGGAGTGTGGGTGCGATAGCGAGCCGGCCCGGTGGCGCAGTACGTGTGTTCGGGGATGAGAGTGCAGAGTGCGGGACGGCAGGCTCCTATGTGCCCTACTGCTCAATGGCCCATGCACAACTTTGCTTCCATGGTCACAGAGATGCAGTCAAGTTCTTCGTTGCAGTGCCAGGTATTATCCATGATGGTCGCATATAAATATTTATCGCTAATTCACCATATCAACTAATTGTAAAGAAACTGTCAAGAGTTCCACCGTTCCAGAAGCAGGGATGCCACTAACAGTTCTAAACCCTATAAAAGAGTATGAGGTTGGGCCCCTGCCACACCCATTCCACACCAAACATAAAACAGGGCTTGTATTCACAAAACATCTTCAGTAGCTTATGTTTAGCATCACCTCTGTACAGAAAGGATGTGTTCTCTAAGTACACGTCATTAGTATTAGCCTGATTCTCAGTCTGATCACCGCTGCATTTAAACACAAGACTCAACATCATTAGTGACATCATCTGGTCTAAACTACTTATTTATTTGTATATTTTATTGTATATTTTCTGTACAAAAGCGTGATCATGATAAGAAATGACACATTTTTAGCATTTTCTAGATTTCCTAGAACACTTTGTTTTTGTGGAATCTTTCTAGGTCAGGTTGTTCCTCCTGACAGCATGACCCCAGATTCAGACTCTCCTTCCTCTGACAGTCCCTCACCAGAGCAGCATTCCAAGTTAATGCTGGTCATGAGCGGGGGGGAAGGCTACATCGATTTCAGGATGGGTAAGTACTCCACAAACCTGCATCCTTCTATCATTCTCCATTATTAGCAGCGCTACACATCCCAGCCTGTGTATTACAGGTGATGAAGACGGAGCAGGAGGAGCTGAAGACGGGGACCCTCTGGAACCCTCCCTGCAGCTGCAGACCGCACCCACTAAAACCGAGCGCAGCCATATCATAGTCTGGCAGGTCACCAACGGCGAGTGAGCAACCAATCACTGCCTCAGGTTTAACACAGAACTCCGCCCTTCAAGCCACCCTGTGGCGTGCTGTTCCTTTTTTTTTTTTTTTTTTTTTTTTATTATCACAAACTACTAGAATTATTATGATTCCCATGATTATTGTTATAATCTGCACCAAAACTATTAAGGGATACTTTTATTTTTTGTGCGTTTTTTTTAAAATTTTTTTATTCATGCCACAGTATAGTCAACGAGAATCTCAGACATTTCAAAATAAAAGGTAGTAATTAAATATCTATAAAACTGTAAATATAAAACTGTTTTTAAACAGTTTTAGTGACTGGGTACATAGTAAATATCCAGTCCAAAAGCCCAGGCTAATATTTCACTAGAGCACTGAGACCAGTGACGGAAACACACGCTTTCAGTTTACATCACGGCTGAATGTATAATTGCACATACACATCAAGTTACTATGTTCAGGTTATTTGTGTTGTGCACTAGAAAGATAAATCGATGAAGAGCGAGGAAGAGGCCATCAGCTGGGTGATATTTCTAGAGCAACCGAAATTTTGCTATTTTTTACAATTGGCCAATCATGTTTGCATTTTCTTCGAATTTTAAAAGCTTGTTCTGTCTTGTTTTAGTGTGTAAGAGAACGAAGTGTGTTGTTAAAGCCCTGGCACTAGATTTCTGCCTCATGTGGTAGCACCTGTACGCTAGAGATTGCTGGCACTTTAAAACAGCGACCAACGTAAACCGATCTAAAATTAGATCTACACTTTTTTTTCTTTAAAGCAACACAATTTCTTTCTTTTCTTTTTTTTTTTTTTTTTTTTAAAAAAGGGGGCTAGTCTGTTACCAAAGGAAACACAAATCCATAACAGCCTCTAGTTACTTGCATTCCATTTAGCTTTTTATTTATTTTTGGATGTTCAATTGGAAATTTTCATACCTAAAGATTGGATTTTTAAAGGCCTCGTTTCTCGACAGGGATTTGATCGGAATCACTTTGCATAGCACCTTAACTCGCTTGTATGTGAGCACTAAGTCAGTGGGGTTTTGTGCATTCATTTTTTATTATTATTATTATTATTATTATTATTATTATTATTATTCGTTTTTTTTAACTTCAGTGTTTACATGTCTGGTCTTCGTTGCTGAAACCAGTCTCTTATACTCTATACTGTCATTTAGGGGGAAAAAAAAAAAAAAAGATTTTTCCATAGTTTTTTTTTTTCTTCAGGTCTGTTAAGAAAAAAAAGCACAACAGACCAAATGTTAAACTTTTTGTGTTTCAAAGAAAATAAACTACCGGCAGTGGTTTTGTTCGGATTCCAGAAAAGGGAATATTCACATAGGTATTTTTTACCATTTCCGGTATTTATTTTTTCATAATGACTTTTGTGGTTCCGAATGTAACTTTATACATGAACATTCTAACAGCTTGTGTAATATTATAGTAAAGGAAACTGTCGCATTGTTTGTTGTTAACTAGTGTTAAATCATGGACTGGACTAGATAGGATATACAAAATAACCTCTGTGTGGAACATCTGGAATTCAGCGTTCATTGTACTAAGCTATGCATGTTTTTTTACAAGGACACTGCAGCGTGTTTGTTCAGATTATTGCCACCTTTTTGGGTGGACTAGTGTGTGTGTGTGTGTGTTTGTGTGTGTGTGTGAGAGAGAGAGAGAGAGAGAGAGAGAGAGAGTGTGTGTGTGGATGGTTGCTTAATCCCTGAACTACACAGGATGTGCTGTGGTTGTCACAGCTTGTTATTACTGTGTTTTTTTTTCTGTTTAATGTTTGCTAAACCAACATCATAGCCTTATTTTTAAGAATCTAATAAACTCGATTTCATGGGAATTAACAGTTCGAAATGAACTCTATGAGGATGTTTGTATGAACAACAGATCCATTAATCCAGAATGAAACCCGTGTGTGTTTTTACGGCACGGGCTGCAGTGCACATTTTCTCTCACACTTACCAAGAGTTATTGTACAGTATAACCAAAGCAACACAATGCCTTTCAACAGTTATCTCTTTCTTACAACTGAGCAAACGGTGGTTAAGGACCTTGCTTAGGGGCCCAACATTGGCAATTTGGTGGTGCTGGGAAATCCAACCCTAATTATCCAATTAACAATCCAACACCTTACATACCGTACTACCACTTCCCACTTCCCACCCTAATTGACATCTAAAGGGGTGTGTTTATGATTCTCCCTGTAATGGATTGGCTTATGCCCCGAGTCTCCTGGGACTGACTCCAGGTACCTAATGACCCCGAGTAGGATTAGACAAAAGTAATGCTGACGCAGCAGCACGTAAATACAAAAAAAAAAATCAATGTTAGAAATACATTTTAAAAACGGTGTTAAATATAATAGTATAAAAAAATAAAAAGGATAAATGTATACAAATACATTGGCTTTTATTGTCATCCGTCTGGACAGGTCACCAGTCCATCACAGGGCCACACACACACACACACTCACACCTATGGGCAATTTAGAATCACCGATCAATCTAACATACATGTTTTTGGACTGTGGGAGGAAACCGGAGAATCCGGAGTAAATCACAGGGAGAACATGCAAACTTCACCCAGAAAAACCCCTGCCTGGGAATCGAACCCGGGACCTTCTTGCTGTGAGGCAACAGTGCAAATCACTAAGCCACTGTGTTGAAAATTAAAAATATATATTGTACATTTAATCAGAATGTTCATTCTGGTATTCTAATCGAATATATAATTATGTTGGAATTTTAAAATAAAAGCATTAAATCTAGGAAGCGTTTGCTCATGAGTCACAAGGTGGCAGTAGAGGATCAGTGTGAGTGGGGGCAGAGTCTCGAGGAAAATTATATTATAATCACTCCTCCTATCTCTCTCAAACTCTCCCACTCATGGTCACATGGTAAACAGCCTCACAAGCCAGCATGGACATACAGATAGGTCTCCACTACTGACTGTCACACAACACACACACACACTTTTTTTACTACAGGTTGTTATAAATATATAAAAGTGTGTGTTTGTGAATGTATGTGTGTATGTGTGTGTGTGTGGGGTGTTTCCCACAAACCAACGGATGCTCATCTGTATAAATGCCGCTGCTGTAGCATCGTATTAGCTTATAATGCCTGTATTCATGTCTGTGTTAATTGACACGTTCGCTTGTTTCGGAAAATGGTGTGTATTTTAATGGCCTGTGTGGTGACAAGTGATAACAAAATTAGCTGGTGGATTTCTGAGGCATGAAGAGAGATGCAAGCGAAGCCCAAACCGCCTACGCAGAGACAGAAAGAGATGAAGGGGGAAGGGGGGGATGAGGAGGAGGAGGGGGCTTCCTTCTTTGCCCACTCAACCTTCCTTACATGGCTCAGGAGGCAGCACTTACGTAAGCCAGCCAGCTGCTCTGTCAGCTCGGGCTTGTGTGTGTGTGTGTGTATTCACACTTAAGCCCTTAACCACTATGATTCAGAGGCATCCCTGTCAGCCTTTTGCACATCAGTGTAATATTAACTTTATATTTTTATTAAAATATGCTTGTGAAGCAATTAGGACCTTGCAATCATACTGATAGCCCTTTGCTTTCTCTCTCTTTCTCTCTCTCTGCGTTAAGGTCAGTGTGTGTGTGTGTGTGGGTGTGTGTGTATGTTTGTGTCCGGATCATTGCACATGTGTGTGAGTATCAGACCTTGATCTTTAGGTAAAGACTCGAGGCGTCTGTTGCTCGCTGTCAATATTGACCGTGGTAGTGCATCAGTCTCTCTTCCCCCTATAGCAGTCTGTGATCTAAGAACCCGGGAAGCTCCTGCTCTTAATGTATTTGTGCATGTGTGATGCGCACATGGCGTCACTCTTCACACCCACACATCCTTTCTACCATCCTCCAGCCCCGATGGTGTGACGCACCACACATCTGCGAGCCCCCGCATTGCAAGTTCTATTGGTGGGAATGAAATCCTGCATCTTTTAAATAATACAATGATACTACTAAAATTACCAACGTATGTGATTTTAAACATCTTAATCCAGATTAATTGATGGATTAAACCCCATTCTCCACTATGATTTTGGAGCTTGAAGAGTTTTTTAGTGAGATCAGGCGTAAACATCAGGCAAAGGAGGTCTGCAGTGCGGTCAACGTTCCAGTTCATCCCAAAGGAGTTTAGTGGTGTTAAAATCAAGTATTTTTACTCTAATCATAACCTAATCAGGGGCTTTGTGCACAGGGGTATTGTCATGCTGGAACAGTGTTTGGGTCTCCAGTGAAGGAATAACATGATGATACAACATACATAGGCCTTCTGGACAACCGTGTGCTTCCAAAATTTTGGAGAGGAACCACAAACTTTTGGCAATATAGAGTAAATACTAACTTATTCATAGTTTGCCATAACTCAGTTTAATCAGCGTAATTACACATGGACATTAAGTCACCTGAGCTCAGGACTAAAATCTGTGTAGGGCAATAAAACTAATAAAACCCAATGTGCCTTGCATTGTAACCATTTATTAGTGGTTATTAGCTGCTGATCTTTGGTCCCCTACCGATTGGCATCTCCAAAGATAAGCGGAAAAGATTAAATCCATCATCAGAGTATTAGATTTTTTTCAAACTGCATATTAATTGGGGCAACTCTCCTAAAAACTCCTAACTGATTTAATGCTGCTTGGAACTTTTGCAGATTTTAAAGTAAAACCTTTCACTGTTGCTGTAATTAGAATACAATACATGAAACAAGTTAAAACCATTTTAAAACTGTTTTTTTTAAAGTAATAAAAGTAATTTTTCTGGATATTGTATAATAAAAACTTGTCCATATAATCGCATTGTAATGAATGTCCAGTTTAACCTCATTTGACTGACATGTTAATGCATAAAATGCATTTTATTTGAGACAGGATACAACTGGGCTGTCAGTGGCTTGATGGCCTTGCTTAAGCTTCTAACCATTGCAGCATTGTCAGTGCTTGGCACCTTCTGATTGGTAGCCTATAATCAGTGGCCTACCACTACATTATGTCCAGGTCCAGATCAAGAAATGAGCACAGAATAGGCACTTACACTTAATTACGATCATTCAGCTTTTTGACCCTTTTCGTTTTCCATAACCGACTCACCTGCTCATGCTACTGGCCTTCAGATGATGTTCCCCTCTGTCTCTGCTAATAGATTAACACTGTGCAGGCAGTCCATTTTACAGACAGGTAAAATGTCAGGTAAAAAAAATCATGTTTTTGCTCTTGTCCTCACTGTGCATATCTGCCTTTCTCAAGAAAAGGTAAGTGTCATTGGCTAAGGATGAAGAAGTGATACTCAAGTGCTATTCAGCCAATCGACTCGCTGAAAGCAGATCTTCCACATTGCATTGGGAATAGCTGACGTGGAGCTCTTTGAGGTCGAGGTACTGGAGCTCGGTGAACTGTGGGGTGTTTGTGTGTGTAAGAGGCTTTCAGTTTTCTGGGTCTATATATAACCTTGAGTATCCCAGCTGTACTCATTGCTGTGGTGTGTTAAGTGTTCCATTTATGAGTGCCCTTACATGCTCCCCACTTCCTCTTTCTGCTATTGACTTTCTCGCCATATGTCACGTCTCCTGCTTCGTCTCTCATAACTTGTCCTTTTTCTTTTCTCATATTTTTTACATTCCAGCGGCACATCATTCTTCTTCTCTATCATGCGTATAGCTGGTCATTAGTCTGTGTTATTCAGTTAATGTACCTCTGTGTTTGGTGTGCAAGTCCAACAGCACCGCGCACCAGTTTAGACACTGCTTAGTACCTCCCCTGAATCGGAGCTTGAGGTAATTTAAAAGACACATTGAGTTTTAGTGGTGTCAAGTTCTGTAAAAATTATATATTTAAGGTCTCCTAGAAAGTAAACATGTCAAGTAATTTTAGTTATCTAAAGTGAGTATCTAGAAAGATACTGCAGTAGAGATGATAAATACATTAGAGCAGTGGTACTAAACATGCCGGTTGTGACTGGGGGGGGATCATGGGGGCACAAAGCGAAGGTGAAACACCACTGCGAAACAAAACATTGGTATAAAAAGTCATGTTACTTGCTTATGTGGATGTTTTTATTATAATCTGACTATCTCTTAATTTATTCATTAATTAGGGATTAAGGATTTTTTCCAGGCCCTGAAATCTGACTATTATTTATATTATCTTTGCCCCATTTCTTTAATAAGCAGCTCATAAGATTCATTTAGATCCAGCCATGAGGGAGCTTGGAAACAGAAGAAGGCTTGTTATTGCAATTTCTTTAATAAACAGCAGGGGGCTTGAAAAAAAAAAAAAAACCAAATAGTTTTTAAAAAATGATCACTTCCAAACATTCAAACACCCTTGCCTTAATAATGTATACACATGTAACGGAACATCTGCATCTTTTAGGTTTGCCAAGCTGCAGTGACTCAGACATTTCTGTTTCTGTAGCACAGTTTCCCTAATTCAGGACACACATCCTTTCTACTGAAGTGGGTCCAGGATGAAGCCGAAAGGCACTTTACTCCAAGAGATGAAAACACAGATCGGTAAGTGAAGTCAGTTAGAATAGAGTAGTGAAGTGTGCCGAAACTTACCAGATCAAAAGAACATTAATACACTGAGACATTGAAAAAGCCTGGACTTGGGTTAGAGAATGCTGAAAACTGTTCTTCTTAGCTGAATAGTTTCTTTTACAAGCTAGTCCGAGCCAGGAATGTGGTGCACATCTGTGTTGCTGGAAATATGACAACCTTTCAAGTTATAATGATGTTTAGTTCGATTCGATTTGATTTGAAAGGCATGATGATAAATTATTTAGATTTCTAAATAAGCAAGGCAGAGGCAACAATGGAAAAAAAAGGATCTCTAAGGGGAACCAGAGTTATAGTACCAAGTCACCTATGTCAACACTTTGGGAACGCCAAACCTTTGCCTCGAAGCATAATCCTGAAGTGTAATCCAACCAATCAGAGGCATAATGGGGGTATGGCACAGTTCTCTTAGGAAACCATGGTTACATACATACCATGGAGAAATTTCTCTTCAGGATTTCAAGCTGCGTCAAAAAGCTTTTGGAACGAGATACCCACGTCATAGCATCTGTCACTGTCCCTGTGTCTTGTGTAGGGACTCTGTAAAACGAGAACCCTGGATTCCAGAGGTGTTGCTAGAACTAGGTTGTAGAACTAGACAAATGTATGCAGGGTAGCTAGACAAATGTATGCAGGGTAGCCCAGCCCCACCACTTTACAAATGTCTGACAATGGTACATCCAATGCCTAGGCCTTGTAGGCCACCATTCCCTTGGTAAAGTGTGCCCTAAGCCTTTCTGAAACTAAAAGACCAAACCCCCAACCACCGATCTGCTTATTGTCTGTTTTGTGGCCGCAGCCCCTCTCTTGGGCACGCTAAAACAGACAAACAGTTGATCTGACCTTTTCCATGGGGCAGCTGTGTGGATGTACATACCCAATGCTCGCACTGGGAAGATTCAGCTGGTCCTGAAAGGGAGGAGGACAGAATGCCTGCGGATCATTAGACCCAGCACTGCCGATGGCCCTTTGGACACGTACCCGGCCCACGGAGAAAAAAAGAATTTGGAAATTGGACAACGCTTAGGGGTTCAGACAAGATACCCCAGTACTATAGCCAGGTCCTGACTATAGCCAGGTCAGTTGCCGTGCAAGCCTTAGCCTGCTTGTGCCACCAAAAAATCTTGATGCTAGTGCTTCCAGCCAGCATCCCCTTGGACCTGGAAGCGTTGAGGTAGGAACGCCGCAGTCTTTCCACCTCCTGGTGGAACTTACAACTTACAACATTTAGCAAAAAAGCTGACAGGAGTCAAGGAAAAGAAGAATATAAACAAACACATAGAAAAAATGTCAGTGAATATAACTGAACATAAATTTGACAGACTCAGTTAAACTGATTGGTACAACTGTCAGTGGTTTGGAACACATGTGCGTGTTGGGCACCATAGGGTTTCTAGACTGGACTGAAATGGCATGTGTGTAGCAGGTGTTGTGTTTTGTCCGGAAAGTGAAGCTCTTTGACCTTTATTTATCCTCCTCCTATTTCATGGATATATTTCTCAGTCTCTTAGTTGATTCTGAACTTTATCTTCTGAGCACCGAGATGAATTGACATTGGATGCCCCTAATAAGCAGTGGTAAGAATGACTAAAAAAAAAAAAGAGTCTGACAAGATGTACTTTGACTTGAATGAAAGACCTCAACCCTACTGAATATTTTTAGAATGAGGCCACACACCAAAATTAAGTTTAAAAAAAAGCTTTACAGAAGCAAAATGGGAATAGAATGCTTAAACACATATGATGCTATAGCCAGCTGTCCAACTGTATCGTGTAGGAAATTGCTGCTTTAATATTGTCCTGTAGTTTTTGCCTGTAGCCTAAAGCAGCACTTAGATACCTGATTCTTTCCACAACACCACTAAACTTAATCAATACTAAGCATTAAAGTTTGGAGCTTATTACCAGGCTTTCATATCGTAAAAATAAAATCGAATCAGCTAGTCCAGCTCATACATGTAGCTAATGACTTACCTGTACACATTTCTGCACGAGGGATGCTGACAGATAAAAATAATAAGAGCTGGACAGGTTTTAGCTTGCATAATTTGTCTGCAAAGCAACGTACCACTAGGAACAATTTCCGTATCACTATGCCTGTTCAGGTATCTGAGATGCCAATACACTTTTTCTTTGTTTATTCCACACACACACACACTCGCATGCACGCACGCACGCACACACACACACAAATGAGCATCCCTCATCCTCTGTGCCTTCACATAAGTATTACCGCAGTCTTTGATCTATTTGTACAGATTTCAGTTCCCACTAAGCTAACATAGCCCTGCTCTGCCTGTCATGTCTTATGTGGGACAAACTTGTGTCCACACACACACACACACACACACACACACACACACACACACACACAAGTCAAGTAAAACCAAGTAAACACTGATTATCCTCTAGGCAATCACTCAGTTATTTTGACACCCTTAATCAAAGATGTTCAGACTGGCTGGACATTGCTCCATCTCTTTCTCTCTCGCTCTCTCTCTCTCTCTTTCTCTCTCTCTCTCTCTCTCTCTCTCTCTTTCTCTCTCTCTCTTTCTTCACTACTTCTCATTTTCTGCCTTGGTAATGAAGGGGCATGTATATACAACTCACAAGTCCTCAAGTGGCAGTCAAGTTAATATGATCCTGACACTTAAGACAGACCTTTGTGTAATAGTGGGATGAAAACAGTAGGTGGGGCCTTTATGACAATTACACACACACACACACACACACACACTTAAACTGGAGGTGATGGGAGTACATCCATTTCCTTTAAACCAGCTGCGATGTTCCCGGGTGGTCATGTGCTTCTTTGTGTGTGTGTGTGTGTGTGTGTGTGGGTGGGTGTGGGTTTGTGTGTAGTAACAGGTTTGAGCCTGATTACATTAGGGCAGCTTGTGAGTGTGTACTTCTCAGCAGGATGACACAATGTTTTTAATCATAATCATGTTTCTTTATGATTTGATCTGTCAGGTGACTAATAGAAGTAAAATGCCCGCTGTTTTGCTGTCATTCAGACGCTTATTAATAAAATGGGAATGTTTGCATGTGCTGGTTTTGTATTTTATATTCTCTCCTAATCCCGTTTGTCTAATTTTAACATGATCAAATATCTCAGCAAAAGCGAACAGCTGTCACTGCCTGAAAAAATAAAGCTGATGGCACTGTATTACCATCATTCAGGAAGATGCTTTTATGGGAAACAGCCTCGATATACATTCATCATCTGCTTCATTCAATGTCTGGGGTCACTGAAAGCAAAGTGGAAACACAGCTTTTATGGATCCACAAATATGGATTTTTTTAAAAACCTGCTATCGATTATTTGCATGTTTTTGTGACTGATAACTGATCTGCACAACTGATATTTATTTATCATAAATAAATAAGAGGGGGAGAAAGAGAGAGTTGGGGGTTGGGCTGTAACAAATAATAAAAAAATTAAGCTCAACATCGTTGAAGTGTCTTTGCAATATAAAGGCACTGTCGCCCCACAGCAAGAAGGCCTGGGTTCGAATTCTTGGGCAGGGTCTTTCTGTGTGGAGTTTGCATGTTCTTCCCAGGCTTGTGTGGGTTTACTCCGGGTTCTCCAGGTTCCTCCAACAGTCCAAAAACGTATATGTTAGATTGATTGGTGATTCTAAATTGCCCATAGGAGTGAGTGTGAGTGTGTGTATGGCCCTGTGATGGACTGGCAACCTGTCCAGGGTGTCCCCCTCCTGTCTTCTACGCTTTCAGAGATGGCTGGGATAGACTCCAGCAGATCCCTGTGACCCCGAATTAGGGAATAAGCATGAATGAATGCATATATACTTCATGGACAAAAGTTTAAGTCTAACTAACCATCACATCCATATGTGTCTGACTTTGTCTTCAACAATCTATACCAGATTTAATCCCACTTTTACACCTCTAATAACCTTCCCACCTCTGGAAAGTCTTTTTTTTTTTATTGTGCCTCAGTTTTTGTGGTAAAATTATCTGAGAAAACAGAATTATGGGTCTGTACTAGGCTTTGTTTTTTACATGGTAAACATAAAACTAAGTCTTTTACTCGTTCCTATAATTTCATGCAGTTTTATGTGAAACCTTGGTTCTTCTAGTGTGAACACAAGTCTTGAGGTGAGAACACAGGCTGTGCGCACAGGGCGTGTTAAAAACTATTTTCCTGCTATGGTTTTTGAGCTGTGAGGACCATATTATTAAAAACATAGTAACACTCATGCACAGATGCTATGTAAAAAATTAAACATTCAATAGTGAAAAAAAATGCACTAGAAAAACATTCTTTTTAGATACTGCACCAATTTGCTATTATATATTATAGGTATAGTTTAATAAAATGTAAAAAGATTATGTATGTAGCCTCACCAGATCCCGTTACACACTGATTAACAAATTCCAGCATCCAATTTTTAACGCCACTATATATCCTGTTTACTGTCTGACTACTCTGTATATTGTTTATAAAAGGACGGCTTCCCTGCGGAGAGCTGGAAGTTATATTACAGGGCAGTATTTATGATGCACATGACAGCAAAGTAATGCCTTCATATCTCAGCAGCAGGCTGGCGGTGGAACTGCCTTCAAAACCAACCTTTGATCCTTCCTTAACAGTAAAACATGCGCTGAAATGTCAGCTGTAGAAATAGATTTGATCTAGTTTTTGACTGAATACCTAAAAATAACAGTTTTTTACTTATGGTGGGGGAACAATTTAGTAGTCATTCATATTAATAGTCCTAGAAAAAGTAATAGTACTTCTTCTAGTACTTTAGCTGTTAGTATTCATTTATTCGTTCATTTTCTATACCCGCTTATTCGCCAATTCGGGGTCACAGGGATCTGCTGGAGTCTATTCCGGCAGTCTTTAAAAAGGGCAAAAGGCAGAAGGGGTACGACCTAGGACAGTTCGCCAGTCCATCACATACACACACACACTCCTATGGGAAATTTAGAATCACCAATCAACCTAACATACATGTTTTTGGACTGTAAGAGGAAACCGGAGAACCCGGAGTAAACCTACACAAGCATGGAGAGAACATGCAAACTCCACACAGAAAGGCCCCTGCTCAGAAATCAAACCCAGGACCTTCTTGTTGTGAGGCAACAGTGCTAACTACTATGCCACCCTGCTGCCCTGTTGTTATTCTTATTATTAAATAAGAACACACAGTGCTGCAATACTAATATTTCAATGATTTATAATGCTGAGTCAGAAAGTCGGATATCATTAACAAAAACCTCATGTAATCATACGTTTGTTTGTCACAAACTGTTATGAGACTGTGACTGCCGGTCCAATGACCCTCAAACCTCTACCTAATCGTTAGCACTCCTCTTTTCACAAGTTTACCTGATTACTAATTAATGACTCTCATCTGTTTGCAATCTCCTGAAACCCCCATGTAAATTTCAGTGTTATTTGTTAGTGTTTTAACAAAAAATTGCCTAATGTTTACTTAGTCCCAATTCATATAATCTCTGGGTCCTGAATTAAAAAATTAAAAACAGAAACAGAAACAGATGCCTAAACTAGAGGGTTAATTCTTTAGTATTTCTGCATTTTTCTACATGACATGGTTGTATGTCCCAATTAAATAGTCTTTTGCATCAGACATAAATGTTCTTTAAAGAAAAAAACAAACCAACTTACAAAAAGAGTGCATTCTTTTAGTGCATAGAATAAGAAAGCAAATTAAGACACAGTATAGAAGACTAGTCGGGGGTGGGGGGTGGGGGGATGGGGTGCACTGGGGTATTGTCATGCTGAAACAGTGTTTGGGCCTCCTAGTTTTAGTGAAGGAATAATGTCATGCAACAATATACAGAAGACGCTGTGTGTGTTAGTGAGGCGTCCAGAAACTTTTGGTCATACAGAACATGTTGGTTGAATAAAGCAAATACGGCGTAAGGAAGAAATAGGTGATGATTTAGCTCTTTAGGGTGACACTGGCAGCTGTTTTTCTACTCGAGCTGTTTTTTTTCTTTTCTTTCTAAATGTAGGTCATTGTCATTTCTGGTCTTTTCTTCTATTCATTTCTTTACTTAAACTTAATCTATAACAAACAACCTAAATGTTCCCATGGAAACCGCTTTTTACAGCAATAATGTTGCATAAATGCACAACTGTGTGCTGTTTTCTCAGCCGTGTGCAATGCAAATAAGCTGTGTTTTTTTTTTTTTTAATAAAGCGCAGACACAATTTTATATATATGCATTTTTTGCATCTATACACAGTTGCAATGTCCCGCTGATGTAGGCTAACCGTCCCAAACACACTCAACTGTGACCTGTTTCACCCTGATAAACACCCTATTGTGGGTTTCTGTGTCTTTCGGTCATAAATGTTTCGTTTTTCTTGCTTATGACCTGCAAGTTTTGTACTTCATCTGCTGTGTCTACAAATTTCTATTAAAAAAATTATAATAATAAAAAAAATCAATATTTCATTAACTGGTTTAAGCCAAAATTAGACAAAAACCGATCAAATACAGCTGTTTCTGTTTTAGAAAAAAACCCAATAAGAATTTAGGTGATGTAATAGTTGGCTATGTTGGTAGCCTACATATTTACAAATTAGCTTCTTTTTATAATTAAATCAGAGGAAAATGTAAATGTTAAAAATAACACGCTCCTTAATGTTTATATTCTAATGTACATGCTAGCATATGGTTATGTTAACTCAAGATTAGCATCAATAGGGTTTTTGTTAAAAAAAATGCAGAAACGGGAAAATAATACATCAATTTTTTACTATTACACCAATGTTCAATTCCACTGCCAAAATGGAAAATTGGTCATTTTCTCCCAGCAGGTGTGATATAAACTTCTCTAGAACACTGCGAGTTGTTTTTAACTCTGTTCTAAGAACGTTAGTGGGTAGGTAGAACACTTAAATTGGATTAAACGCTTAAAAACAAGCTCTTGGTGGATCTCTGGGACAGGAAATGGTTTTAATATCAGCATTTACCCTGAATACAGAAACATTTTTATAATAAGTTCTTATTTACTTTATATACGATTCTATTTTTTTAAACATATTGTTTCTGGTTGGCTGGATAACAGAATCACTTATGAAAAACTATTATGAAAAATTCGTTAAACACTGAGATTGTATTTGATTATGAGACTGTAAGCACCACTCCGGAGGGTAACAAAGTAATCCAGTGCTTAAAATGTGCACACTAAAACGGTGCAGTTATTCTTATAACTCTTATAACGATTAATGTTTTATGCAATTCAGATGTATGCTGTAGTCAAAATGTACAATATTTTAAGATATTAGCACGTTATATAATTGTAAACATTTATTTTATATTTATATATCGTCGACTATAGATTGCTTGAAAGGAGCATCTGTAAAACATCTGTAAATGAATCATAGAATTTTTGTGTTGGGCAAACTGCATTTTATCTATCTCTCTCTCTCTCTCTCTCTCTCTCTCTCTCTCTCTCTCTCTATATCTATATATATATATATATATATATATATATATATATATATATATATATATATATCTCTCTCTATATATATAGATATCTCTCTCTCTCTCTCTCTCTCTCTCTCTCTCTCTCTCTCTCTCTCTATATATATATATATATATATATATATATCTCTCTCTCTCTCTCTATATATATATATATATATATAGAGAGAGATAGATAGATAGATAACTTCAAACAGCATTTAAAATTATATTAGTGGAATTTTTAAAACACTCAGTTATGCAAAGTGTGACATGACGTGCTAATTGTAGTGACTGATACTGATAAAATGTTCATCTGCATGCGTCTGAACTTTGTTTATAGTATCAGACCCTGGGCAATGTCTAAAACTGACATGACATCATAGCAAGCTGGCTACGCAAACATAGATAAGCTTATCTGTGGTTCCAACAGAGATGTCAGTTTAAATAGTGCTCAGTGTCGAACCGTTAACCCAATCTGTCAACAGCTAAAGCTCTACAAGAGCATGATAACCGGATTATACATACTGGAGGCTTTCTCTTCTCTTTAGTTGTGTCTCAATCAATATATAACTAGAGATTTGTGAATGCCTTACCAACACACCACCAGGTTGTATCATTACATTGTTTATTTAGTCCAAACATCGATCCAGCATGGCTATGACTCCGCAAAGTCCCTGAGCTCTATTAGGTTGGGATAGTTTTGCCAAAGCTGTTGGAAACCCACGCAAAGATCTGACCTCAACACCACTGAACACCTTCAAGATGAACTGAAACAAAGCCGACTGCACCCCAGACCTCCTCACCCAACATTACTGCCTTAACTCACTAATACTATTTTAACTAAATAGGAAAATTCCTAACCCTATGCTGTACGATTTAGTAAAACGTATTTACCGACGTGTGGAGGTTAATATAGAAGTAAAAGTGTGACTAAATCTTGAACTAAATGTTCAAAAACAAGTTTGGAGGTGATGGTCAGGAATTCTAAAACTTTGGGACATTGTGTGTATTTATTACTTTTTGCTTCCCGCTTGCTGTTTACTCGCCTGCATGCATATCAAATCCATGTGTTTTTGACTCTAGGCTGTATTTGGAACACATGCAGAAGGCAATGTGCTGAATCCTTGAATGGAATTTGAGTGAATATGTGTGTGTGTGTGTGTGTGTAATCTGGCCTGTAGGTCCACCTGAATTTATTCTGTGCAACCAGTTTACAAAACGTGCAGCTTTATTTTTCAGCTTCGCGTTTTTTAGTTAGTGTTAATTCATGTTAGTGTATATTTATATTATATGGCTAGGAATGTAGTACATTGCTGACCTTGTCTATTTTTAAATGGCCAGGCTTAGATCACATTCGAAATGTAATCGAATCTATGCTACATTGCTAATGTTTCCCAAAGAGCTGAGGCAACCTTTTTCTCTGATAAATATGGACGATGATTTAGCAGCTAGACTCTTGCAATCTATTATACATCTGATACCTTATCCATGTCCTGTCATAGCTGCGTACGTGGACACATACACACACACACACATGCACATAGAGACAGAGAGAGAGATTGCACAAACACTGTCTTGGTGTTGCATTTATTTATTAGGTTGCTGTATTAATTTAATTTAAAGTGATTTACAATGACTACACTTGAAGAAGCTCAAAATCCCCCTAAGCAGTTCTCTCTGGGGTCCTGGGATTTAACCTCACGAAATTCCAAGTGGTGATCCAGAGATTTAACTACTTAAGGTCAATAAGGTTAAATGTTAAAATGTAAATCGAGAAAAATATGAATACAAATGAACTGGAAACATTTGCAGAATAAACCTTTCAATTAATAATGCTTGTCCTATTTAATGTAGTTAGAGCATAAGCAAGTGTACGGCAGAAAACGATACGCTAAACAAGGTGCAAACCCTTAACAAAGCAAAATCACACACACACACACACACACACACACACACACACACACACACACACACACACACACACACAATTTAGAGATACTAATCAGGCTGCAACATATGTTTTCGGGCTGGGGACAAATATGCAAATTCTGTGCACACACACACACACACACACGTTGGGGCAGGAATCAAGCCCAAAACCCCTAAGGGTGAGGCAAATTTGTTAACGATTGAGATACTGCCCTGGCCTTGTCACTCACAGCCGAACAGACAAAATGAAGAGAAGAAGCTGTAAAAATGAAAAGATGGCAAAACTTATCTCCACTTTAAAAAGAGAAATATATAAGACTTATTTTGTCTTTGTTTCCACTGACATTATTGTTTCCACTGACATTCCCACAGCTCTATCTCTTGTTTTTGACATTTTTTTATCTATATTTTACTTTTATGATCCCTTTCAGCCCCACAGATGCATAGATGCTCTTATTCTTTGGACAGGGAGAGCAGGTTTAATTCAGCAACACAAAACACCGGCATTTAATGACATCCAAGGCCACGTAGGACCTGAACTTAATAACTGAAATGTTTGTGTTTTAATTGTGTGCTTGAATTAATGCTATTGAATGTCAAACATATTGCGACATTTGTGATAGTTTGATTGGATGACTGACAATAAAAAAAAAATTGTTATGTAGACGCATTTAAAAAGTGAAAAATTGCCAGCACAGCCAGTGCTTATCTACAGGAACATTCAACACAGAGCTGTGATTTAGTCATTTCGGATCTATAAAAAGGCATGAGGTGATTCTTTAGAAGATCCATGATCCTTAATCCATAATAAGATGTCCATAAGAGCATAATTGGGGCTGCTTTCTGAAAAGAATAGCATTCCTCTTTCCTCTGTCAACTGGATCAACACCCTGGTGTCTGGGAGCTTGTATGTACAGGCAGAAGAAAATTACTGTCTCCTTAAGGTAGGGTGTATAAAGCAGTAGAACATTTTAAGTAGAGCGTAGACCATAGTTTTTTTTCCCACAAGGCACAATGCACATCATAGTACAAAAGGACTAGGCATAAAAACATCAATAATCAGATAATCTAATCGATTCTTGGAATAATCCATGATCAGACGACAATGAGAGCGTAATTAGCCCAACTGTCTGCGATGGATAGAATTTCCCTTCTGCCCTGTCATTTAGATCAACACCCTGGGGTCTGGGAGTGTGTATGTACAGGCAGAAGGGATCTTGTGCTTTGGAAAGATTTCCCGGCTTCCTCTAGGGTAGTGATAGAGATAAACCAGGGATATTACTGACTTAAAAGAGAGAAATGTGGTTATTAAAATAAACAATATACTTATAATAGTGTTTCGGGATAATGTTTTTTTTTTTTTTCCTTTTGCAGGTTTATTTAATTTTATTGCGACTACAATAATACAATATTATCACAAATACACTACTGCGGATTTAATTTTCCAGCTCCAGAATATATTCTGTGTGCATTTGTGTTTGTTTGAGTCGGGCAAAAAGCACTCAAGTAAAAAAGTGGTCTCCAGCCACAGTATTTTTCTCACCCGGACAAACGAACAGATCTTTAAAAAACGGTTAATGAAAAAAGAAAAAAACTTTGCCAAGATTATGTCTGGATTCATTTTGTTTTCGCCAACATTCATTTAAAAAAAAAAACAACAGATCCAGCACTTCTCACCTGCAGCCAGAGACGTGTCTTAACCTGCTTATTTACATTCAGTAAAACAGCATGTCTGGACATGTCCTTATTCTTAATAAGCTTCATTCTGATTTATTGACTCACATCATAACCGAAGGCACCGGTGTTTGATCAAGGTCGCTGGAATTTTAACTTGGAGAATAATTAGCATCGAAAAAACCTTTCACGAAATTAAAATGAAAAAAAAAAATCACCTCGAACAGTCGGATTAATTTTCAGCCTAAAAAAAAATTCACCACAGATTTAATACAAAATGTGTGCGATTAGCTATTATGCTATTGTCAGTGGTGGGCCGTCAGGTGGGCACGGCCCTCCTGCTGATTATAAAAAAAAATTTTAATTAATCATTTTTCTTGATTATTAATACATTCATTAGTTTAATGTCTACAAAAATTGTCTATAATTAATTTTATTGAGTTTGAACAGGAATATCCTACATTATAGTCTGGGCAGCACCGCTACCCTTCAGTTGAAAGACATCACATCGGACTTGTAACCAGTATTAGCGACAAAACCATCAGCCAATTAAATTTCGACTTTTCGTCAATGTCCAATTGTCTTGTAACAGTAGCGATGTAGCATTAAAAAGTCTCTGCATTAATGCAAGGACATAAACAAAACTGTGCTGTGCTTATATGTAACTTGGCTACTTATGTGTAGTTCGGCTGCATAAGTAACCCATAATGCACCTGTTTTCGGGCTGAATGTTGTACAGGTTAGTACTAATTTTATACTAATTTTATGCCATTAAAATACCATAGCTCATTTTAGTTTGACCTAATTTCCAAATCGACTATTTCCACACATGCCTCCAATGTGTTCCTTATCATATTTTCCATTTTCCAATAACCCAGTCCCGTTTTTCCCACATCCAGGGGCCTCGGTGTTGCAATAGTTATGCTCATTACGTGTAGATTTCTTCAGGCTCACTTTACAGCTAATTGCCATTTTGGGACTTATAGCGAGGTTGCATTCAGGACCCAGACAGTGGCAATCGGTTTCTCCTGATACAGCATTAGCAACACCAGATAAGACGGGACGCCCTGGAATGGCAGCTATTGAAATACAGTCTCTGACAAGATCTAATTTATGAAGCTCCCTCAGGGCTCTGAACTCATGTCACATAAATAGGGAAAGAATTGAGTGTCACCGCCAAGGTAGAGGTCGACACATTTGACATATGAAGCTCCATACAAACCTCCTCTCTCGCTCTTGCTCTCGCTCTGCCTGTCTATCTTTCTGACACCTGACCTACATGACCTGAATCAGACTCACTCTCTAGAGCTCTGCAACAATTAATAAGGGAGTTTGGGTTTTTTTTTTTTTTGGCTGATGCAGCATGATACCACTGGTACATAAGATTCCCAGCAGGAACTGCCATTTTCACCTGGATCATTGACTCGTTGGTAATGAGATGTAACCAATTTAACTAATGAAACTAACAATTTAAACAGAAATGATGTATGATTAGTTGGAAAAATATGTAGCTGTGTACCTGTGGGTTATATCTATAATATAAATCCTATTCCTGGAACAAGCCTGCTGGGCATATTGTACCTATACACTCAGTAAAACAGCAGGGTGTGATGCCTTAACCTGTTTTTCAGCTGTGGAAAAATACAAACTGGATCCAAATGTAAGGCAAGTTTTTAGAACACTGTGTCGAAACAATAAAATGTTACTATACTACACTTACTATACTTCACGGGGCAACTTAAAAAGGGAGCAGAGTCTCTTAACATCGGTGGCAAAAACTTGTAACCTAATAAAGCATCGTCACATGACGACACAACATTAAAACAGTATAGAACAATATTTTATTCTATTTAGTGTTTATTTTATTTATTTAACTTATTTAATGTTGGGG
Organism: Bagarius yarrelli; assembly: GCA_005784505.1. NCBI lineage: Eukaryota > Metazoa > Chordata > Actinopteri > Siluriformes > Sisoridae > Bagarius > Bagarius yarrelli. Next base: position 2,531,007 of record VCAZ01000022.1, read on the forward strand.
GCATCTAAGTTATTTACTTCTACTTTACTTTTGCAGCATTTGGCATATGCCCTCATTCAGAGCGACTTACATTTATCTCTTTATACAAGTGAGCAAATGACTGTTAAGGGCCTCGCTCAAGGGCCCAGCAGTGGTGGCCTGGTGGAGCTGGGAATTAAACCCACAGTCTTTGGGTTGGTAGTTCAACACCTTAACCATGAGCCACCACTTCCCTTAATTGATCTATTCAAACATTTTTTTTAAGTAACGCAACAGTTACTTTCCCTGGTAATTAGTTACCTTTATAATGATGTAACTCAGTTACTATTTGTGAGAAGGAACTTATACTATAACTAATTACATTCTTTAAATTTATAGAAGAAACATGCCCAAAACTGGTGGCTACAGAAATGTATGTCTTTGCTGAATCGACCACATTGTCCATTGGGGGGTTTAGAGCCTTGCTCAGTCGCCCAGCAGTGGCAACTTGGTGGTGCTGGAAATCTTCCAATCTTCCAATTAACAGTCCAACACCTTAATCACCGCACTACCAGTTCCCACCTTCTTAATCTGGACTTTAAAATAGCATTTGGACAAATCACAAACATTTTTGCCATGTTTTTTTTTTTTTGTTTGTTTTTTTCAGTTTAGTATGACTGCACTGTAAGGAAGACTAATACACACGACCACGTCTCCTCTTTCTTGCCATGAGGGCAGGAGCACACTTTTTATTTCTCGGCATTTTCCAAGCTGGTAGGACTCGGCACATATCTGAAAGAACGCTTCCTTAGAGACTCGCAAACAGTCAGCATAATGTAGATTGTGCAGTGTAGGCAAAAGAAGACTTACATAGTTATAGAGCAAGGAAGGAAATGCCAGGGAGGAAACAGCCAGAGACACCACGTTGGAGGGTTAAACTTTACCGGTAAATCCTTAGCTATAACAATGCTTGGGAGCAAATGGTATATAGGCTGATTGTGAATGTAGTTATAAATAGGACATAGAACTAGATTAATTTCTGGAAGCTGTTAAAAATCAACTGGAATTAGGAGCATAGACTGTAAAAGAAACTCAGCTTAACTGATCCTAAACTGTTGAAGTACTAAGGGTAAAGTAAGCAGATTAAACGCCAAGGAACCAAAACATTATACAGTAAGTGGGTCAAATCATTGCTCATCTATAGCCATAGTTCAAATCTAATTAACCCTAGTTATGGTTTGTCTGTGGCTTATGTTGTCTGTCCAAGGCTGTTATAAGTAAGTGAGTCTTTGGAGAACAATGTTATTTGCGTCACGGTAAAATTCCTACCTGCTGAAAAGAGTCTGCCGCATCAGCAAGGTCTTTTCACTCTCAGAACTGCCCTCATGTCAAGTGTTTCTGAAACCTCTATTACCACAACCATTCTACAGCCACTGAAGGGAAAGTTTTTAACTTGAGTTTGTAGACCGTGTCGCCGCAATATAATTTACTAGGTAGATCGTTAGGTAATGTGTTCCCAATAAAGTAGTCATGTGACTAGGTCTAAGTTCAATTCTTTTTTTTTCTTGCTAGTCAGTCTATATAGCTTGTCCAAGTTTACTTTATGAACCTGTCTTATTATTCACAGTAAACCTTTCTGTTTAAAACAAATCAAAACTAAACTAAATGTTATCACGAATTCCAGGGATGTGATTCAATTAATTAGAAGAGCTGACTGTAAAAGTCTCGGCACAATAAACTGCTGAACACTCCGCACTTCTATTCTGTCTTTTATCCTGTGCTTCCTCACCTCCACATTGGCTTACAGGTTCCCTGCGGCCTGTTTGCTTGTTGTTGCTACTGTCATTGTGGATTTGCTCATTATAATGCCTGAGCTTTAGCACTCGGCTAATTAATTCCCCTGGTAAAACAAGCTATTATTACTTTGGTACAGGTAGGGGAACATGGCACATATCTTGACTCGAGGGCCGAAAGGCTTTCTCACAAACATGTTGGCTTGAATTCCAAATAACAAGGCGTGCACACTGAACCGCATACAAAAAGGCAAACTAGGGACATGAGACGTTATCAGATGAAGCTGGTATCTGCAGTCACATGCTAGTCTTTACACACACACACACACACACACATACACACACACATGATCTAACCCATTATTGCCATTGTCTGGGCAAGGCACAATGGTTAGCCAGTTAGCAGGACCGGATGATGTGGATTTGTGAGCTGTTAAAGGAGCCTGTGTGCAGATTTGGTGCTACAAAAATAGCAGGGCTAATCAGAAGAAGGCTGAGTGCTAAGAATAGGCAAGAACGTTCTTCAAGAGCAAGACATTTTGAGCCACAGGAGGTGTTGTGAGCCAGAGATTAAGACTTAAAGCAGTTGACAAATTTTTCTGGAATTATAAAACAATGGGATTCATTTTAGAGCAAAATACAATCAAGTTAATTATAGGAAAGCTGTTAACTGTGTAACAAAACATACTACTGTTAAAAAGATATAGTCACTTTTACTGTTGGTTTATTGGTTTATTCAAATGTTTTCTTGACATGCTGCTCAGTATGAATGTAAAGGGACAAATAAATGAGGGGACAAATAAAGTGTTTTAAAGTTTATATTAAATTAGATACTTAACATGCCAACATGTAGACATCAATAATTATAATTAAATTATATTATATAGAAATTAAATTGGAATGTAAAGCATTTCATGTTTTTTTCCCATCAAAATTGAATTTGAAGCCTCCAAATTCATTTGTGATGATTTTTATATTCTATAAGATGTAATATCCAGGTATAAAAATATCATGTCACTGTATAAGTTGTGTGCAATAAAAGGAAAAAATAAACCACCCATGCTTGATGAAATCTTTCTTTTTGTATGCTGTTGTCTGGAGAAGAAATAAAATCAGGCACTAAAAATGCATGGGAATTTTTCTTGGTGTTGTAAACGAATGAGAACATTGACCCATCCAGAGGGGAAATTGATAGCTCTGTGCTGGGGAAAGCAATATGCAGTGAAAGTGCGTTAATATATGTCCATACATCACTCTCCTTCTTTTCTCTCTCTCTCTCTCTCTCTCTCTCTTTCTTTCTTTCTATGAAGAGCAAAAGCAATGACATTTGGAAGCACCGTGTCTGATATTATTCATCTCAGGTCAAAGGAATCGGTATTTGCTATGTATACTTTATTCCCACCTACTACACCTCTACAAAATTAATTAATCATACCGACAAGCCCTATGCTCGAAGGACAGCTAGAGTACAGTCGCCAGCCCACATTCGAACTTCTTTTAGTCTATTTTTCAGACCTGCTGGAACTAGAGCTTGTTTTCCTTACAGATATAAATGACCTATCAAAGAGCTGAGTCGGTGTTCGTGGGAGGCGTTTGCTTAGCTATTAACTGCTGACTAAAAAGCAAGTGAATTCTGATTAGTGACAAAGGCCTGTTAGATAATCACAATCTTTTTCTGCTATGTTATCATTGACAAAAATCTTTGAATTCTCTTTCTCTCTGTTTTAATTCAGGCGGAATATTATAAAAGGATGTCATTTACATAATACTGAATACACCTTCCTAAATGTAATCATGTAGCATAGTTAAAATGTATTTATTTAGAATACCCACCCTGAAAGAATAAAATTAAACAAATATGCTGTATCATCATTCCATAATTTCACTATTAATAGTTTTTTTGGGCTATTGTATAGCATTTTTATTTACATTTTGCTTTTGGGTGCTGAATATGGGACCTTTTTACTTGGTGCATGTGAAAAATAATCAGTGTAAGTAATCAAAAAAAAATGTATAAAAGACCAAATTACTGACGCTGCCTCAACAAATTATGTTTTTACAGCATCATAAATGTTGATCTCATTAATATAAATAGCAGACAAGTTATTTGATTAATTAATTCATTTTTATTTGGGCAGCACTGTGGCTTAGTGATTAGCACTGTTGCTAAGGCTCGAAGGTTCGAATTCTGGGCACCCTTTCTGTGTAGAGGTTATGTGTGGATTCCCCAAAGTCCAAAATTATGTGTGTTAGGTTGATTTGTTTATTCTAAATTGCCCATAGGAGTGAGTGTGAGTGTGTGTATGTGGCCATGTGATGGACTGGCGACCTGTACAGGGTGTACCGATCCTGCCTTTCTCCCTTTCATAGACGGCTGGGATAGACTCCAGCAGATCCCCCTTATTTCAATAAAAAATAATTATTTACCTACGATAACTATCTAAGTTGTGTTTGACCCATCGATGATTACCCTTCCTCTCTAGTGTCACAATGTAAGCAAGAAAGTGTTGACAAAATGATTCTAAATAAGTTAGTAAACAGGATTTTTGCCCCTATTTTTTAATACTGGTTTATCACAAATTATTATGAACTGACTAGAAAAATGTGTAAAAGTATTCCCCTACAGCAAACCTCTCTCTCTCTCTCTCTCTCTCTCTCTCTCTCTCTCTTTTGCTCTTTCTCTGACTCTCTTCTTGAACTAACTTTAAGTCCTTGGGGCTGTTTTACTCTTTCGCAGCCAGTATGACACTTTCAAACAGAAGTTGCTCAGTAGAAACTTCTTGTCATTTTTTTTATTCTTTTTAATGGATCATTTAGACATGTCAGAGATATCAGGGAAAACAATAAGCAGTGTCGACACTGGTAGTCTGCTTTTCTTTTAGTCTCTATTGGATGCATTGTAATGAGCATAAATAAAACAGCCATAAGTCAGCCTACGGCACGCAGAACACGATGACAAGGGTAAAATCTTATTTTCCCCTTATTTTAGTTGTAATTAAGATCTATTATTAATGACTCAATTATTAATCAATTTTTTTTAACATCTGTTGTCTCTATATAAACACACAGCTGCATGGAATGTCCTGGGCTTTTACCTTTACAATCATGGCATTTGGCAGACACCCTTATCCAGAGTGACTTACATTCATTTTAAACCATTTGCAATACAGCAATAGGAGGTTAAGGGCCTTGTTCAGGGCCCCAGTATTGGTAACTCGGTGGTGCCAGGAATCGAACCCACAATCTTCCGGTTTGCAGTCCAGCACCTTAATAACTGAGCTACCACCGCAACTGTGAGGCTAAAACACTGTTTCAGCATAGTCTCATATAGCCAGACCTTCAGACTGACAGCAGAAGGTCTGGAAACCTTGACTACTTTGAAAGGCTAAGGCCCACCCAAAAGGCTGACAGTTAAAGCAACCAATGATGGAGGACGTTAATACACGTGAACGTAAGAAAAGGAACTCGAGTATCCTGCACAGACCCTTGAACTCAACCCCTTTGGTATGAACTGGAACGGCAACGTCACCACAGATCTTTTCATCCAGCAATAGTACCTGAACATATTAATACTACTGTGGCTGCATAGAAGAATTGTCCGCAAGTCACAGTCCAAATCTAGTGTAAAGCAATTCCAAATGTGCAGATGTTATTATAGGAATAAAAGTGACACACATATGAACATAATATACACAAGCATCATTATGTCCTTGTTCTAAGATGCTACCGGGCAGTGTGACTCTACAGATTTACCTAAACTCTCATTTTTTTTTTGTTAAAACACCGCCTACAGAGCATTAGTGGATTTTAGCTCATGCACAAGTTTTCAGTGATAATTATGATATTAGAGTGAACCTCGACAGTATGACCTAGAGCACCGTGAATCTGAATGAGGTATGTGGGCAAGGATCAAGACTTCTGTTGTTGGACTGTCACAGAATGCTGTTATGTCATCTGCAGACTAGAGATTAACAGTGCCTCCTGCATAGTGTTCCACCTCACTACATGACTATTCATACCCTTTAAATTAATCACTGTCCTATCAGATATCCTATCCTCTCTAATACAGATGCAGTCTGTATTTAAATTCCTGGTCTGTAAAAGATTAAAATGTTGAACCAGTAGACTGTGCGTCTAAAATAAGTGGTCTAGTCATCATAACTCATCCGAAACACTGCAGAAAGATGCATTACCCCAGTGTCGTTTGTCATTTTTTTCCCCCTGAAGCATTTGATTTTTTTGCCTTAGGATGCAGCTCAGTAGTATCAGCTTCTTTAACTAATTAAGGAGGACTTTTGCTTAAACAAGAGTCTCCCCTCTCCTTTTCTCTCTCTCACTCTCTTGTCTTTTACCCATGCATACTTTTAGGAATCAAGCATTTTATCCATGTTGATTATTGCGCAGTGCCACCAACACATCAAACACATTTTTTGATCCGCAGGCTTTGGATTTTTTTCCAGGAGGACCTTTAAACAAGGCGACGTACACGTCTCCCGGAAATCCTAGTCTGACGTCTGAGGCTGAGACCAGTTCACCGTTACCATAAAGCTATGACCTGTATGCTATTTGTCTCATGGGTGTCAGCTCCTAGAATGTGTTACTGGATTCAGACTCTCACCTGCGGTTTCTGGCACAGCCTATCCAATTGGTCTTGGAAAATGTGTGGGGTTGGTATTGAAAGGCACTTCATGGCTTATGCTATTTTGGGACTGACACCAACCCGAGCATATGTACCAGATAGATCACAGGTCAGGGACTTAACTGATGAATTTATACAACCAGGAACAGAATTGATTCATTATTTATTTATTTATTTGTAGTATGTTTTTAAGAAGAAAGTCAGATATCTGGTTAGAAAACATGTTTAGGATTCAATGACCGGATAAAATCGTGGCTAGCCGGCTAGCTTAAAAATAAACCGTATTTAATCATTGGTTTCCTATAACATTTTGATGGTATTTAAATTGATTTTCTAAACAACAAACAAACAAACATGGCTGCTTATTTTAACTAACAAATACGTATTATATTATTTCAAGATTATTTAGCTGTATTGAGTTTGGCTGTAGTCTCATCAATGTAAGTTACAGACTTAAACTGGATAATAATATGGATACTCAATTATTTTATATCCATAATGTAAGTATATCCAAGCAGTTACTAGTGTTTTGGAAAACGTAACTAGCTAAAAATACAAAAAAAAAAAATTAGCACAGTTTAGCTTTGATTTCTTTATTAGCAGATTTAATTACAGTGAAAATAACCAGGGTCTAGTAAAAAATAATAACAGTTAGCAGTGATTTTAGTTACCTGTTAACACCCTCATGTGCATTAGCTCATGAATGTCAGTTTAAGATCAATATAAATTAATTAACCACCCATCTAATGTGGTGCTATTAAAATGATTTATCACAGTCTGTATGGGATTCAAGGCCACCGATTGGTGCTGTTCACATTTTGTTACCGCAGTATTGCATATACTTTGGGATTGATTAAAAAAACAACAACTATATAATAAAGCCAGATTTTTTTAACGAGTGATTTTTACATATTTCGTTTTAATGTCAGAGTTTAATTTTATTAAAAAAACATACAGTATTCACCCTTTTTCTTCAGAAACATGGATATGAGTCACTCATGAATATGCAGCTCTGGTACACACTCAATACTTTAATAGGTGTCTGGATGTGGATCTGCCCTGGTTGTGCGTAGCTCTGGAAAAGCTCTGCTAGGAGAAAAATGATCCTCCGCAATGTTCCCACGTCCACATCACCTCCCGGCCATTATGCATACTAATGTCAGAATTAGTAGTGCTCCGTGCTGACGTCAGAAAATGCCAGTCAGTCACAAAATCTTCAGCACATCACCCGATGCGATGGCCTTAAGGACACGCCATTGCCATGTTTCAGCCTAACTTTAATAAAAATATTGTCTTTGTATTATCTCTGCTTAAGTGGATACCAGACTTGGTATCTCTTATTTATTATTAGATGCTATTATGTTGTTTATAATGTGATAATATAACTATAACTATAAAATGTTTATAATGTTATATTGTTATATTATAATGTTGTATTGTTATATAGCATAATTTGGAATGTATGTCTATAAAACTACTTAGATTACAGGCAATCCTGTTTGGTTTCTTTGCGGTTAATCATTAACAAGGACTTGATGTCTGGAGGGCCAAAAGCACATTAAACCATGCCAACCTTCTAGCAATGCAAATAACCGATAGGCCTTATCCAGCCTTTGTTGATTTTTCCTCCTGTGATTTTCCATAATTATCATATACCACCCCTGTTGTTGGACCAGATGGATGGAGGTGAGGGACGAAATGAGAAGGTGAAGTGGCATGGACAGGTGAGGGAGGAGCATGCAGGGTTTCCACAGGCTGGTGTGAATTGACCCTTCTGCTCCTGCAGCTTTTGTTATCCTCTCGGAGATAAAGTGGCAGTGACCTTTCAATTCGCTAAGAGAGAAAAAATGAAATGGGCAAATTTTCCATCCGCTTGACCTTTTGCAAAGTGCCATCTGTCACTTTTTTCCCCTCTACTGGCAGTGACTAATGCTACCTGGAATATTGAAAATTCAAAACCAGGAAGTTCCGTATTTTGTCCCCTAATTTTAATAAACAATTAATTTCTTCTTAAACAGTCTGTCTTATAAAAACTACGTTATATTTGACTAAACTGAATAAAGCAGTCCAAACTTGATAGAAGGTCACGTTTACGGTTAGTTTATCATGTTCTAGGTGGGAGTGTACTCAAGTGTGCAGGGTCAGCCAATGAAAGCTGAGTTTGATAATGGACTCCTGACCCTGAGGAGGATATGAGGCTGGCTCACTGAATGTACTCTAACCTTGTTTTTCATTTTTCAGCCATATCTTTTTGTACTCCAGAAGATTAAATCTGGAGTTTACTTCTTACAAATTGAGCAACTCCCAGTGAAAAATTGCTTGTTTGGACCTACTAGATTGAACCTGACTTTCTAGCAGTAAGCATGTAAGCGTCAGGTCCGGAATGAGAGATTGAGCAGCTTTTCATGTCATGAGCGAGTAATGCTTATAAATACAAATGTGTGACCAGCCAATAGACATTTGATGGAACCTACTATTTGTTTCTGTTTACTCTTACAGCTCTTACAGATGAGACTCCATCCATCTGCCCCCTGCCCCCTCTCCCTCTCTCTGCAACTGAAATTTGTTTTGTCTAGCCTGCTAAGGTACCCTAAGCAGTTTTGTTTTGTTGACCTTTTCACCATTACCTTTCTGCCAAACGGTTTATAGCCAAATTTCACTCATGCTTAGACAATAAAGATTATATAATTACATATAATTCTATAAAAGAAATCCCAAAATATAAACGTGATTTGATCTTAAGTTTAACGTTATACATATTTATCCTATGTTCTCATGAGTACATTTTCCTGGGATGGGATCTGGATCCACAGTGAGTAAGAGAGCTTTAAATGTCTGTAGCTGGTATTAAACAACTCAAAAGGTTACATCAGTAAAAGAAAAGAAAAAAAAAACCTGTTTCGCTTTTGCTATTCAGCGCACACACACTCACACACACACTCTATTTATATAACACCTTTTGACTGCAAAAGAACTGAACAATATTTCAAACTGTTTGTTCAAACTTCATATAGTGTAAGTGCATAAAGAAAAGTTAGGACGGATGCTGAAATGGCTAATCGGTGTCACTGCCATCTTGCTTCTTGATGATTCCTGATTCCAGTGTGGTTAGTCAGGGAGAACAAACACAATTACGGTTTAGCCTAATAGCTTTAGGAGAATGTAGATTGCACACTGAATACATGTGAGTGCTGTTTAATTTGTGATGTCATGTGATTATGAGAATTAATGAATACAGCAGCGTATTAGCATTTGGAACTGACTGGAAATAAACCCAGGGTTGGTGGAAGAAGTTTATTAGCATGATTAATGGCTTGTCTAATGACATTAAAAAACCCTGAAATAATTACAGTAAGAATGTGGTGGAAAATTATAAACGAGATCCCTATATATTAAAAAAAAAAAATCACTATAACTGTACAGTTTATAGTTTCTAGGGTTACGTCTTCAACAGTTTCTTTTCTTTCTTTTCTAGCTCCTCTAAATTTTCATCTGCATAGTTGAACGAATAAAGGAGAGATAGAATATTACATAAATGGAAGATTAACTTTTCTTTCTGTCTCTGATCCAGCTGCCTTGGAGGGGATAGGGGTTTTAGGCCAGTGTCAGCCAATGAGACAGAGGGGTGGAGAAACCCTTACCCAGCAACAGCGAACGCTGCTCTGTAATTGGTCGGCAGTATGCAGGTGGTTATGTGTTTGGTCCTCGGCAAACTGTTGTGGCTTCACTCAATGACTCATCATATCATTTTATGACTTCTAAATATTGAGTTGCTCCTAGAATTTGGCCTTTACCTAGTTAAATATATTTAGCAAAAGCATGTGTTGCAAAAAATCGAATACTTGCTGCCATAAATGTATTTAAAGATTGTTAAAAGAGACAACCTGGATTACCGTGTCCATCATTTGTATATTAAAAGTCTGTCTGTTAAGGTGTAAACGACGAGGTCCAATAAAACTCTAAGGAAATGAAATGTAATGTTACACTTTAGGGGCATTTATGATAGGCTTTTAAAATTACATTCGGGTTAGTTAAACTTTAACTCTATCATCCTGAAGCACAATTATGTTTTTTTATAGTCAGTAAATATTTTAGAATTTTAGAAACAGATTTACATTTCAGACTTTACAAAATTTAACAGCAAAAAAGATCTGACGGGCATGCTAATTATTATAAATATATGTGTAAATTTAACTCAACCATAACATTTTGTATATTAATCATTTGTTAAGTCTGAGCCAAAGGTAGAAAATGATTCAGTGTGTCGTTTGTGTTAGCAAATATTTCTAGTCTTTAGTCTCTAGACTGTGGTTTACAGGCTGTCTGTGACTCTTCCTCTGTGGTAACGTGTGATAGTTCCCTAAAAAAAACATCGTGGCCAAGTCAATATTTTTGTTAGTGCGTTTTATAGTGTGGCTGTTCTTACTTTTGGGGTTTTTTTTACACATGAAGTGTGCGTTAGTGAGCAAACTTTGGTTCATGAGCTTCAGAAATCTTAAACTTATTGCAGATTACTGAGTGGACTATGTGTAAAGCAGGATTCAGTTTTTAATAGTATTTTGCGATTGTTGCTTGTCAGACTGTACAAACACGATCTCCATGTCACACCGAAGGATCTTAGTTGTTATAATCTCAGACAGTCAAAACGCAGCAATGACGGATGCACACACGAAGACTAAAGTCATAGAATCATGACACGTTGTAACCCGTGTTCTCTCGCTAAATGGTAGCTATCTGTAGCTGTAATTTTGCTCATGACATAGCACAATAAGTTTTATTTTTGTCCAGCAGACTTGTTTTGACATTTTGCCCACAGTTGGTTTACAGTTGTCGAGCTAATTGCATCATCGGGTTCGGCAATCCTATTGGTTTCTGGTTTGACGGTCCTCGTAGGGGAAGTCACACTGCATGTAAGCGTGTGAAATCTTCTGACACTGACAGAATTTTATTAGAAATAACTAATCACAACGGTCGTTAATCGACTGCTGGTGAATGTGTTAAACTAGCTATCAAGGACAACATATTGTAACGTAGGAGTACAAAAGTCTTTTAGGATTTTAAAATTTGTCTGAGACGACCCAATCGTGGCTGAAATTGCACAGTGTAAGTAACAGGCCACACTGAACTGTCTAACTTGCCTGTCATGTTTACAGTAAACAACACATAACTGAAGCCTTATATGGATGCAGCCCAAGCACAAGTTAATGAATGGGTGCTAAACAGCCTTATTGATATTCGGTATGTGGGCCTTGCCCTACTGCTAATGCAAACATGAGCTCCACTGGCGCTCTAGATTCATTCGTCTTTCACTTAAAAGAAAGTGGTTTAAAAGCTGGGGCTGATTTTCTGGAAGTTTGTTTTGCAAGTCATACAAATGCTAAGAGACACCTTTGACATTTTGTTTTGTCTTTTGAGACAGAACTGTACAAATATAGGGTGCTAGAGTGTTGCTCATATATATTAAACCTACCCCATTCAATGTGTGGACTGGATTGTCAGTGTGGTGACCATGCTAATGACATTCTCAGGTAGAATTAATGACCGGCAGGTTCTAAATATCTGACCCCCTTAAACCATCCAGACCCTTTTACTCCTCACCAAACACCAGTGACCAAAGAAACCTTTTAACTACTTGGAGATACTATTCATAACATCAGAAACATGGCACTTATAGCAATGGGCATTGCTATTAGTGCTATTATCGAGCAATGGCATTTAATAAAGAGATACAGCAACCTGAAACTGAAGATATAATTAACATTGGCAAATATTCGTAATTTTTACAATCATTTAAACTATTCGACTCTAAGCAATACAGTTTGTCACTATAGGAAAGCTAAAGCTTCTTTGAAGCAGCTCACGTCTGGTTTAAATTTCATTTTTATTTTGCCCTGAGTTATTTCTCCATCTTACGCATTTACTTCAAATAATTACACTTTGGCAAAATAGTTTTCATAATGCGCTGTGCTGACAGACAGTCTGCATCCTTTGATTGAAGTAGGCGTGGTGGAATGTAAGACACTAGCAGTTCAATCAGGTACTGCGGTGCAAGACCATTTGGTGCTTTATAGGTCAGGAGCAGTATTTTTGAAACGATGCAGAATTTCACTGGGAGCCAATGCAGTGTGGATAAAATAGGGGTGTTGTGATCATATCTTTAAGTTCTGGTGAGGACTTTCGCTACTTATTTATGCACCTAGTTGAACATCCAGACAGTAAAGGACAACAGTAATTATGACTGGATGTAAAAAAAGCATGAACGTTTTTGCATCATTCACTTACAATATATTTGTGAGATTCTGGTAATATTATCTACATGGGATTTAAATTAAAGATTAAAATCTCTAATTACACCCAGGTCTTTTACTGTTGCACTTGATGAAACAGAAAGACCGTCTAGAGTTACAGTGTGATCAGAAAGCTTACTTCTAGCTTTCTGTGGTCCTAGTACCAAAACCTCTGTCTTATTAGGATTAAGCAAAAGGAAGTTACTTAACATCCAGTCTCTTCTGTCCTTCACACATTGCTCGACTTTATTTCGCATCTGGCCTAGCCGAGACATATAACTGTCTGTCATAAGTGTGACAGTTAAAACTAATATCATGCTTACAAATTATGTTGCCCAGAGGAAGCATGTGAAGACAAAAAACAGTGGGCCTGAAACCGAACCCTGGGGAACACCCAGAACAATCACCATTTAAATCTAAGAACTGATAGCGATCGGTAAAATAACACCTGAGCCAGGCGACCTTTTTTAATTTGTAAAAAAAGAATATGATCAATGGTGTCAAAAGCTGCTCGAGTAATATAAGCAAAGAGGCACAACCCTGATCAGAGGCTAATAGAAAGTCATTTACTACTTTAACAAGTGCTGTCTCTGTGCTGTGATGGGGCCTAAAACCTGATTGATACAGATTGTGTATGTTATTCCTGTGTAAATATGAACATAGCTGCTGCGCTACTATCTTTTTTAGGAATTTGGAGAGGTTTGATATTGGCCTGCAGTTTAACAGCTCACTGGGGTTAAGGTCAGGTTCCAAAAAAGATCTGGGAACATACCCACTGCTGAGTAAAGAGTAAACTTTTTTCAACTATAAACAGGGGCTCTGTTACTGCTGGTACTATTTGCTTAAAAAAGTGAATAATAGACTAAGAATAATAACTAATTAAATAATAAATCTTGTTGACTGAAAATGTAATCTCTTCTGACATACACCAAAGGCATGAACAACGTGAAAAGGCAAAGAAACTCAATAATAATGAGTTCCTTGTCAGTCAGAAAACTATTTGATGAATGATGCTGCCTAAAGCAAAGATTTAAGTAATTTATGGATAAGATGATCAGATTAGCTGTTGACCTAAATCTTGCCAACATTTAACACTATTAAAAAATAATGGTTTGATAATTTAGCAATCTAAGCGTCTTTTAAAGAAGCAGCAGCGCAACCAGTATTTCCTTCCAATAAATGCTTGAAAGGGCAAAATTGATCCATTGATTTGCGATGAGCAATATTAAGCATTAGTGGCTATGTTGAATAAGCTTTAAGCTTCGCTAAAGGAAAGATCTGTGTGAATCCCGGGTCTCAATACTTATCTACCAAAGCTACATGTGCTTCCAAAGCAGAATTTTGGGCTTAGGTTTTAGAATAAACTGTGTTTACACAGCAGTCTACCAGGTTTTACCTTGAAAACCTGTTCCATTTCTGTGTACATTATAAAGAAAAAAAACAACCGACCATTCTACAGTACGTGTCTTTTACTGAACACGAACACCCTGCGACATTTCATTACAAAAGCTTTCACATAGTTTTCCCCTGAAACTGAGGGGTTGCATGATTTAAAGCACTATTGTTAAATTTTAGCTGACCAGCAGTGGTAATTTGCTTGCTACGGCAGCACGTATACTAAAATTTGAGCAATACAGAAAAGATTAGCGTATCCACTGCACAAGGATGACTTGTGAAATCGTGAATTGTGATCAAAGCTAATAGAAGCTGATGAGGCTTAAATAATGCTAATAGAAGTGATTCATAGAAGCTAACATCTGTTCAGGCAGTGGCATCTGTGTTAGTCCATGAGTCAGGAGCAATAGGGCATTATGTCACCTCGCTAGTTCATAGGCTCAACCTTTTGACGGTAATAAACTGCATTAGGCAAATTATTTAATGCAGGGGAATTGATGCTTACATAACATTTTATCAGAGGACTATAGTTTATCATGCAGATAGTTCACTTCCCTCATGTTTATCTGAGCGTGTATACATTTGTGGTTGCCTATTAAATCCCAACTGATATTATAATATAATCACACTTATTAATTATATATTCATTTTCAGAATATATCAAGCGCTATCTAATTTACTATTTAAATAACATGTTGGAATGACATTTCCAGAAGTGTGAAAGACACAATTTCTTATTTTAAACTGAAACAAGAGTTTGCTGTTAAATTATATAAGGTTGTCTCTCTGTTTTCCCCCCTTTGGTCTCCTTATTTCTTCTATGTTTAACCTTATATTTCACTCGGGTGCTTGCTTCCATAATATTTTTAGGTGCGGCTTATGTATCGATTGCATCTGCTTTCTTATCAGGGGAACAGCTTGGCAACAGTCCCCGGCTCACTGTCCTTGAGATGTTGTATTATTTAGTGCTTCATCTTTCCTTCATACTGTCTCCCTTCTTTCCACTCAGTGCCAGTGTACAATTCCCCCTGGTTAGACCACAGGAAGGAAAAAATAAAATCTTGTCTTTTCTACTTTTCCTTCTTTGGATGTTTATTCCTCAAAATACTTTCAGGGTTTTGTTTTTGGTAAGCCATCGAGGTGTGTGTTCTACATGCTACTAGTGGAGCGGAAACTTTTGCCACATTTGACATCAAATCACCTAATGATAAAGACGTTATTATTGATTTTTTTCTTTCAGGCTGATAAACGTGATTTTGAAAATGCGGAGCTGCAAGGTTTAGGATAATAGTAATTTTATATGCTAAGGAAATATAGAGGTGGATGACTATAATCACAGTTTCTAGGTTGACAACACTCATGCACACAATAAGCAGTGTTAGGACCTTATTATTCATAGCACAGCTTTTTCCTGGCTTTTTTTTATTAGTAACATTTACAAAAAAAAAAATACTTGACAACCCAACACATAGTTGTATGTGAACCTGCTTTTTGTTGTGGCCATAATAAAAAAAATCTTTTTATCAGCTGGTCACTCTAATAGCCGTTTAACAGAAATCTCTTGTATCAGCTCAATTCCTTCATAACTAACCATCCAAACAAACCCTCAGCTGCTTCTGATCCCCATCCTGATTATGCATTCCTTTTCTATCCTTCTGATATCCCCACCATCTGCCTTCACTTGTTAACATCGCTTTTAGTTCTTTCTTGTTTTTCTAATTGCCTCTGATGCAAAAATAATACCTTTTTGTGTCATTTTCTTTGCTGTTACTCAAGTCAAAGTTCTAAGTATCGGGTTTTTAATCTCCACTTCCCTCAGCATCCTATCAATCACACACAAAGGAATGAGGGACTCCTCTTCCGCTGCAGCTAATTTCCATGCTCATGACTTTAAACAAGACTCCCATTCTTTAACAATCAGGGCATTTTTTCATTTCAAGCAGCTTCTGTTAAAGCCCAAAACCAGTGTCAACAATGTCCTTGTAATTACAAACCCCAATAGGCTACGCTCTGGCAAAGTAATGGACCAGATTTTGGCTGGAGAACTTTTAAAGGTTTCACGGCTGCTGCAGTGTCTATATTTCCTCTGACTTGTTTTACATTGGAATCCATTGTAACTGGGTGCCTGGTATAACTGTTAATAAATGTAACCAAGCTGTAAAATAGTGTTTTACGATTTTTACTTGCTAGTAGGAGCTGCCAATAAATATTCTTGTGAAAGCGATCTGTATAATTGCAAATGATTTTCCTATATACAGGAATATATTGCTTGTTAAAGCTGTTAAATTGGATTCCTCCAAACACTCAACCCCTTCCTGCTGTTATATCTGCTGATAAAACAACATCAACCAAACGTTTAGATTTAAAGTAACCCTATGCTCTGTTCTGTTGGGTTTATCCTCTAAGCTTTAATAAACCCAAGCAACACTCCAAAGATTCAGTGTCAGGGTACGGGGGTGTTTACACTTTATGTTGGCTTCCATGTACTATTTATAGCTGTCATATTATGCAATATTTAGTTCTATGTTAAATCCTTTTTTGGTTCTTCCAGCAGTTGACAAGTTCACAAAACTTCACAGAAACAGTATTATTTAATTGTTTTTTACAATGGCATGTTTTGATGTGGTTATATTTAGTTTGATTAGTTGTAAATCTTTTGAGTTTAGTAAAGTAATGTTACCCTAACATTAACCCAAAATATTTTCTTAAATGATGGTAGTACAAAGTAAAGAATGTTGTGAGGGTAAAAAAGTTTTAAAAAAAAACATATTTTCAACATAACCAAGCCCTAACCTGAAACAATGATGCCTATTTAAACCCTATTAATAACAATTTGGTTAATAATTTTGGTCTATGTGCACTTTAACCTTACTGTAAAATCACTCTTCACACACTGTCCGGATATATTCAGAATAGGCGATATTCAGGCGCTGTCCACCCTGCCCCTGTCCCTGCACCCCAGGCATCGAAAAAGCCATCCCACATCCCTGCCCCAGACATATGTACTAAAAATGCAGCCACCAATGCCAGGTCCTATTAAGCTGCAGGCCTTGTTTCCTCCTCCCTTCTAGCTGAAACTTCCGTGCCCTGTCCGAGGGCTAAGTATATATGTCTATAAGCTTATAAGGCCTCTGCCCTCCAGGTCCTAGAGAGGCTTAGAGCGCACTCGATTAAGGGTATGGCACTAGTCAAAGGGATATTTGTAAGACCGGTTTTACCATCTGGACCTGGCAGAAACCCCAGGGGCCTGGGTTCTTGCTTCACAGTAGGACTCACAAACAGGACAGTGATGTAGCGTTTAAATGCAGCTCGAGTTCCTAACGGGGGAATGTCTTCAGGAACCTAACCCTGGTTCCCAGAGGGAAAGAGACGTTGCTCACTTTCTATGTCTCCAGCATCTGCATGGGGCGTGTTTATATAGCATTACTTCCTGGTTAATGATGTCACCTGGCTGTGACATATTGCTTCTCGATTAGACGGATTACATTCACACTCTGTCCAATGTTGAAAGTTTAATTCCCTCAGAGAACCATAGTTACATACATAACCTAGAGACATTTCATTATTATTTAAAAACCGGTAAAAACTAGCTAGAGTATAGTGCCCTTTTTTAGTCATTCGCATATTGTTTCCAACATCCATAAAATATCCAGGTCCACCTGAGTCACTGGCCCTGGTGCACATGCACACACTTGGATACAGAAACTTTGTGCTCATAGTGTCTTGGGGAATTTCAAATGTGTCACATGCAGTTTCTAACCTTTGGGTGGAGAATAATGCGCCCGGTTAACCGAAAAATAGAGTGGAAGAAAATACAGAAAAACAGGTTTTGCTAATGCAAGTTGTGTCTGAGTATCTGTACTTAGCCAATGTATCATAAAATGATCATTTTAAAATTAAAAACAGCAAAAACAACCCAAGGTAGAGTCTCTATGCCAATTTTAAACTGATTTTCTTTCTTTTTCTTCTTTTAAGTAACTTAAAAGAACATTTCACAGTTTAAGCATGTAATCAATGGTAAAAACATTCTGGTAAGACTGAGAAATGTATGTTCTAATTTCTAGATGTTTCTGGTGTTAATATTTTTATCCATGTATACCTGTTTATCCCTCACCAGTGGCATGGCTAGCTTAAGGTCTAGAATTAGAAATAAATTAGTTTGATCCGCAGGAGTTTGATTGTTACATGTTGAGTCGGTGGATGGACCACGAATCCCACATTTACACAGTGTTGGTTATAAGTGTGTGTGTTTGTTCTTGTGTGTGTTTGTGTGAGAGAGAGAGAGATCAGAGATCACAAAATTGGTGATTAAATTGGTTATCTGTAAGCATCGGGGAAGGTGTGCTACAGAATGCAGATATTCTGGGCTAGTATATGTTTGCTTTGCCACTTGCCTTTTCCCTGCATTTAGTGTTTCTGTTTTTAACTCACAATTTACCTTCCTGTCCTATAACACACTTAGGCAATAATTATACATTACAGATATGTTTAATTTGAGCCTGTGCATTTTTGTTTGCCGTATTGGTAACAAACAAATGTTAATATTCGCTGACTAATATGAAGTATTTTGGAGCATTTATGAGGCATCTGGTCACATTAAGGAGGAGCTAGATTCATTTTATGTCACGCCCTTTCGTACCTATTGCCAACTTGGGTGTTATAACCAATAAATGGGTGTATTAAAATAATGTGTAATTTAATATTTTACTTTTAACTTTTAGTTTGCGAGACCAGTGGTTCTTTTTTTACTATGATAAAAGTTTTTTTTTAAAGTACTACTAACGTTTGTTAGTAAATATTTTGGTTAGTAAGTATTATCATCATATATAATGTAGAGGCAATTTGGCTACACACGGTGTCAATAACACCCATGCAATTCATGTCATGTCTTCTTTATTCTTTATTCTTTCTCTTCTCTCGCTCTGTAATGCAATACCAGTAATGAACCACATTCTTAGTCGGATTAGAACTTAAATTATCTATTATATAATGATTAATATATATATATAAAAACTCTTTTTGTTATGTTATGTACCATCTATTATTCGTGATATACTGTATGTCTTTCCCTGAGTGCACACACAGCCTTAAAAGGTAAAGTTTTATCCGAAATGCACAAAAGGCAAGTCTGGACATGCTTTTTCTATTGAGCAATATCCATCCCAACCGTCCAAATGTGTTTCTGCCAAAAAAGACACTGCAAAATAAATCTCAACTGCAAAAATATTTTTCATAATCTCCCTGATATGCGTTCTGACATGCATGAACTTCTGTAATCACTTTGCAAATCATATGAACTGTTTTGTTCTAGTCTTTAACCTATAACCTTTGTTTGTTAGGTCTCCTTTGTTGCAATTATTGTTTTTGAGAAATGCAGGTAACATCAAACGACAAGATTTAGTTTAATTGTGTAACGGAACTGAGGCAAGACTTATCGAACCCAAGGGGCAGTTTATTTACAATGGTGACTATTTACAAAAACACTAGATAAAACTACAAACATGAACTTAACACTGACATGACATGACATGACATGACATGACATGACATGACATGACATGACATGACATGACATGACATGACATGACATGACATGACATGACATGACATGACAGACTACTAGCATGACCACAGCCTCACCACAGTGGACCACAAACAAACAACAATCTACAATGACAAAGCAAACCACAAGGGCTATTAATACACAATGAACACATTAACTAAACAAGGCACACCTGAACACAATCACAAACACAGCACTAACAACCAATGAAAACAAGAAACAAGGACAAATGGAATTACTAAACAGGAAGCCATGATGACAAACAGGAAGTAAACAAAACAAAACAAAACGCCTAGTCTAGCGTAGCATAGCATAGCTAGTATAGCCTAGACATAAAACAATCAACATAAACATGAAACAAGAACATGAAAACCTTACAAGTTGTCATTAAAGTTCATTCAACACAGCTGAAAGCTTTGATAGAAGATTACGTGTTACAGGAGTTTTCTTGGCAGTTGATTAAATGCTATGATGTCATGTAGCATTTGGTTTCGTTACCCTGCGCTCCTTTTTATGTTTAAACTTTATTATAGATTGACTGAACACAGGAATTGCATTATGATTGAGGTAGATTTTTTTTCTGTGCTATTTGCCCTTGATGATTCCATGGCTGTTTTTTAGTAATGCTTCTTTTTAACACTTTTTCAGCTTTGGCTCATCTGCCAAACTTTGCTTTTAATGTGGATAGTGACATAAATATTTTCCAAGAATGATCTGCTCTAAGTGTGGAATGTGACACTTCTAGAACAATATAAGCAGATCTTCTTACAGGCTTTACATGAGTTCCATAAACCCCCCAGTAGTAGACCAAAGCCTCTGATCCTGAGTCAACTGTCTGTCCTCTGCTCACACCCTTTCTTTGCGTTTTTCTCCACCCTTCACACCTTGTCTTCCTTTTCCAGTCCAGAGCAAGCTGTCAACTTGACACCGGGCAGCAGACTGTGGTGTCCTGTGCCCTGTAATCAGGCTGATCTCCCTAGACATGACTTTTACACCTTTTTTATGCCTCTCAGTTGGCTTTAACACACCATTCTACAGTAAAATGTTGAGTCAGCTTCCATATGTTAGGGAATCATAAAGTACAATACACTTCTACAGCCATCTTTATTATCCTCTCCGTTCCTTCTTAGAAACTTTCTAGGACAAGGACATTTTCATGCCTGTCATGTTTGTTATTTAGCTTTTAGAGGTATGACTCAACGTGACTGCACTGTAATATTTGACCATTTTTTATAAGTGGCATTATTTTTGTTAACACAAACACATAGAGGAGTAAATTTAATTACACGGAGTAAAAGCATAAATCAACACTTTAAAAAAAAAACCAGGCAGAGCCAAAAAGCAGTCTAAATAGAGGTGTGGACACTGCATTAAATCTGCCTCAGTGACTGAATAATGGCACTGACTCATTTTATTTATACACCATAGTGTGATTTCGACTAAAATGCATTTGACTGGACAAGAAGAGTTATTAAATGAATATTAATATAATTTTGTAAATTTTAGAAATTGCACTGTAATGACAAGTCGATTCGGATTCAATCAGTAATTCTACGCAGTTCAAAAATACATCGTGTTTCCGACTAAACCACTGCTACTTGTTTTCTCGTGTGTTGTTCTACTCTGTCTTTAAAACAGAACAGTAACAGTCAATGGACTTTTCGCACACCCACATGCATAGAAACAGCCCCCCCCCAACCCACACACATACACACACACACTTTTCCGGCGCTTCATTATCACTCTTACACTGCAGGCTAAAATTATTCAGAGAAGAAAAAAAAACAGCTTTGGAAATTTCAGAATCGGACTGCTTCAGCATTCAAAGACATTTCCAAATTTGTGGCAAAAAGACATTTGAGGAAGACGCTCTTTATGTGGATGTGCTGGGAAGGTGTCCCCATACTGTATATAAACTGCATAAGTTTAATATGTAGCACAATTATATCAGTCCTATTTTCTTGTTATCATTGAGTTACAGTAGCTTTGTTCATACGCTAACGCTAAAGTTTTTGATTAACGTTACACACAAATTAATTAATGTACATTTAAAATTACATTGAAACATTAAGCATTAGTTTCCTAGTGTCATTTTTGACCCTTTCTGTTGGAGTGTAAAATAGCTTTTCTAAAAATGGTTGACTGAGAATTAACCACAAAATACCTCAACAGCTGTTAGACCCTCAGTTATAAAGACTTGCATTAATTTTCATTAATGTTTCTCCTATTAAAATCACATTAGAGCAGGTCCTATAGAAACATGGGTGACTTGCTATCAACATGACGAACATGTCATGACATGAAAAGCAGACGACAACAACCAGCGTGATTATATTCTAATAAGTTCTTTTAAATATGAATTATAAATCACTTAAACAGCGATCAATATATTATTTTACATGTACTGCTCAACCCATTAAGCCTCGAAAAAAGACATAGACACACTGGACAACTTAAAGACTACTGATAGGTTTACAGCACATGTCTTTGAATTGGGGGAGAAAACTAGAGTATCCAGAAAACACTCCCTAAGCACTTCTTAAGCTCCTCCACAAATGGAAAGAGAGAGAAAGAGAGAGAGAGAGACAGGAAACTCCCTGTTCGAGGAGGTGCAAAGTAAAAGAATTAAACATGCTGACCAAATCAGTTTTCGTTCATATGACTGACCTTATGCCTTTAAACGTTAATCTACAGTCGGACGTCAAGCTCCTTAATGTGCCCTCACTTATCACTTTTTCCCTGTTAATTAGGTTGCTGTAATTTTTTAAATGAAATTTCTGCCACCAAAATTTTATTGAAACACCAGTACCTATTATTATATTTAAAAAAATTCTTTTCTGCCACTGTTATTTTCTCTGGTATGTCTCAATTTTCTCCAAAAGTAAAAAAAAAAAACCCTCTAACATCATTAGGAGGGACAAAAATCTCCATGGCCTGCTCTCTCATTCTCATACTTTCTGTCTTTTCCTCCCTCTCTCTCTCTCTCTCTCTCTCTCTCTCTCAGTCTCTCTCTCTCAGTAAGAGCCAGCAGTCAGTACAAATATATTTTTCCATTGTTGTTGACACAGAACAGTTCATGCAGAGCTTTTCGGTGAGTCCAAGCAGTTTTCTGCAGCACCTTATTGACCAGGTTGAATGCACTCTTGCTAAATTATGCAAGATGCCATTTTTCAGCTAGCTTGGTAGTAGAATGTGTAAAAATAGAATTTGTTGATCAAGTTGATGTTATAGAAATATCTAGATTGTAGTTTTTTTTTCTTGGTGGATAGTTTAGGGAGTTCCATGCTAGTTTGATATCTCTGGATCTGTAAGCCACCACCTACAGTGGGACTTAAAGCATAAAGGGTACCAGCAATGTGACCAAACACAAAGCCTTAATGACTTTACACCAATCACATGAATGTCACGCAGGCCTAAAAATCCAACATGCCAAAAACCAAAGTGTAACAAAAAGTCGTTTAAATTCTCACATTTTCTTTTTTTTTACTGTGACTTTTACACCCACTTTTCTGCCCTTCCTTTTATCTCCCTTTCCTTTCTCACATACCCCCTTCTACTGTAGACCCTACATCAAAAGAAGGGACGAGCATTTGTCCATTGTGTGGACCTGGCTCAGAGGTTCATGTTAAATAACAACAATCATTGACGTCAAAAGAGAAAAAAAAAGGGAAAAAAAAGCTCTTAACCTGAATCTAGGAGGAATGAGGGGATAGGAGCAGAGTCTGCGTTTGTGTGTGTGTGACTCTCATATTAAACACTGTCAGTAACCAGTCCAATCAGGGTAAGTTCTCTGTTCTAGCTTTTTCCCGGAATTGAGCTTACCTTCTGTTGGCTGCAGCAAAGCAGAACTAACACAGCCATTAAACATGGCTAGGCATCACACAGTTCCCCTGGCAACACTTTATGAAATTCTATTATATATATATTCCAAAGGTTTCCATGGAGGGGTGTGAACGATCTAAAAACTATTATAGCCAAGACTATAATGTGTGTCATTGTATTAACTGTACAGTAGCTGTCTCATTGTGCTGCTAATTCAGGCTATATCAGCACCTGCCATTATGTAGTTGTATAATAATTAACATTTATTTCGCCCAGTCAACAAATACACTAAAACATTGTCATCAAAGCTTGATTTTGCATACCACCCAGTATTCCTGGGATAGGCTCCAGATCCACCACAACCCTGAACTCGTCATGGAAAATATAACAAGTCATAAGTTAAATTTTATAATACCTGTTATATAGTGTTATCTAAAAATATATGATCTAATCATGACACTCAGCTTGGTTGATCCGTCTTTAAAAGGTTTGCTGAGGAAAACTTTATCTGAATATGTTTTGTTAGTATTTTTTTTTTCAGGTTTACTATTCCTGATTGCCTGGTTAATAATTATTATGCAGCATATAACAATTGTAGTTAAAGTTTCAGGGAAGACGTCACAATTGCCATCTGCCTTAAAAGCTCCTAACACTGGACCCCTTTCTGTCTCTGTGGATCTTGTTTGTGCTACTGGGTTTTTTCTTGATAATTGGCTCGATTATCATCAAATCTATTTCGTAACGAAATCCACTCTTAATCTTTGCTTTAGATGAAAAGGACTTTCACATGGTTGAGGCAGTCAGATTGTTAGTGGACTGATTATTGAAATAAAAAGCTTATTTTTGTTTTACCACACCATTAGCTGCTGTCCTCGAACGTTGGCAAAGGGAAACGAAGCAGTCTTGAGGCGAGGCTTACGCTTCTAAAATTGGCTTAGAACTGCATTCGGAACCAGGAGTAATGGTTAGACATGAAATTAAAAGAAAATAATTCTGTGATTATAAAACGATACCGTCATTAACTATTAAGTTAGGATTCATGCTGAGAGATACAACCAAGTACAATGTAGGGTTTAAAAGATTAGTTTAATGGACTATATATTTGCCAAACAAATGAAGAATGGAACAAGGGGCACTTTGTGAACCTAATGGTCTCATAATGCACCATGGAGAGCAGGGGGAAGGCTTGTAGCACAAAAATTAAACCAAGCTCACAAATAGAAACTTGTTCAAATGTGTTCCTCAGTGTAATTATGATATGTAAATTATTAAAGAAATAATTATAGAGTGCTATCGATTTGAATACTCGATTGAGTGGCAGCTCCGGTCAGTTTTAAGCCAATCAGCGTTTCTATTTTTTCTTCCTTCTGACGGACCAGAGCTCCGCCCACCGACACTGTATCTTTCCGCTGAGGCGCTCCGAGCTGATCTGTGTGGAAAGGGAAACTCATCTAAACTGCTTACGAATTAATGTTTACAAATGCTTGTAAAACAAAACAAAAAAAAATGTCACAGTCTTTTACTTACTTAATAAATCTATAATAAACAGCTGGCGGAAGGACTACTGTTGCCATACTGATTGTAATTTTTATAGTCTGTCCGTGTTTATTTTATGCAAATAATGAATAAAAAAACTGCTGACGCTTTATTAGCAAGTATTTAAGTACTTCTTTGCATATACGTTTTAATTATTTGCGTATATATATTTTATTTAGTATTCTTGTTTGCGTAAACTTTCTGCTGAGACCCTATGACTGGAACTAGGTAACGTGTGACGTCAAGTCCCTTTAACGGGCGAAACCCCGTGATATGAAATAGGGCACATTGTTATTTGACGGCGAAATGAACCAATCAGAAAAAGAAACATCACATTTTGGGCGGGTTTATTTCTTAATTCAGACCAATCAGACGAACGAAGACAGCGTTCGTATTGTTTTGACCTTTGAAACCGCATCACAGCCCACCTCGTGTGGATGGCGGAGGAAAGCTATAAATACAGGAGGATGACAAGCACTCGGAGACGAAGTTGTAAAAACACCCAGGTATTGAGGGTGAAAAGACGCTTTTAGGGAAGGTTAAACGGAAGCAAAACTGGAATATACCTTTTTATGTTAACTTGTTTAATGTGAAGAAAAATATTTATATCTACGGTTTTCTATTTGCACTAGTTAACGGTACTTCAACTACTGCGAAGCTTCCTTTTCGAGAAAGTAAGTAGCTGTTCGGTTTCACTTCAACGTTACAGTTTGCTATCATTTTTTTTCCTCTTGTTTTTGTTCTGCACTCAAGTTGTCTTCTCGTTAGCTTGTTATATTACACAAGTCCTCGAGTAAAATGCAGCACCATGTTGTATTTTACACCGAGAGAACTTCAGTATCCTGCCAAGTTACTGCGTCAGTAAGGCGAGAGAGGATTCGGTATCAGGGAGGGGTTGCTAACTATAGTAAAACTCTCCACCGCAGCCTTATACGCGTTTATTTCATGGTTGTGGTAGTTTAATGACAAGATTTCGCGTTTATATTTGGCGAATGTTGTGCTGTTATTATACCGTAATATAGCTTTCATGTGAGTGCGACCTGCGTATAAGCGCATGCTTCATATTAAACCCTTTTTTCAATACGTGTCGTTACTATTAAACACTAAAATATCTGATTATCCGACTTTATAGTTGTTAAAAATATTAACTTGAAATATTTCTACTCTATTCTCGAGTGTATGTTTTATAAAGTAGGGTTTATTTAGGTCCGCCTATATATATATATATATAGAGAGAGAGAGAGAGAGAGCGCCTATATGCAGTTCGAACCGTGTGCTTACAGCATAATGAGAGATTTAAAATAATAAATAAATTCACATTTCTACCCCGAAATCGGCCCTACAGGGCATCTACACATAAATAAATAAATAAAATAAAATAAACACTCGGATGATAAGAGCTCGGTTGGGTTGAGAGATCGTGGCAGCTCGTTATTATGTAACGCGATCAGCCCCTGTGAGCTGCGTGTCACTGACGCCAAACCGTGTCGCTGACGTCGACTGGGCTGCCTGGCTTTTCTGCCTCCAGCGCAAACTGTTGCCAACGATTATGAACAGGTTCTGCCCTCCTTTCGACTAAAGAATAACGTCGGGGGGTGGTGGGGTCGTGGTTCTGGGGGACAAGCGAAATATTCACATTGCATTTGTTTTTGATGCATGAGCCTGTGTGATGTATGTGTTGATTGCATTTCTAATAACGTGAATCCGATTAAAACATCTCGATTCGGCGGATTACATCCACACCAAGATTTCCAAATCCTAATGGAATAAAATGTCAAAGAAATAAAGCAGATTTCAGGCCAATATGTTTGAAGTGCTTTGAAGTGCATGATTGCTCTGCTCATTAACATGGCTTTTTCTTCTTTTTCTTCTCCGAAGGAACTGGATCACTCGTCTGTGGAAGGAGACATTTCCTCGGCAACCAGCACTTTGTTTCGTTTGCTTGGCTCCAGCTGATTCTTGTATTTTGCAAGGCTTGATCGCACCCGAGATTTCGAGCAGCTTCTGGAAATATTAACATTTTGCACCTGGCCAGTTTAGCAGCTATGCAGCTTGAAATCCAAGTAGCACTCAACTTTATCATTTCGTACTTGTACAATAAGCTGCCACGGCGTCGTGTCAACATTTTTGGCGAGGAGCTGGAGCGGCAGCTAAAACAGAAGTATGAGGGACACTGGTACCCGGACAAGCCATACAAAGGGTCTGGGTTTCGCTGTATTCACGTCGGCGAGAAAGTGGACCTGGTGATTGAGCAAGCAGCCAAAGAGAGTGGGTTGGACATCGAAGATGTACGTAACAACCTGCCGCAGGATCTCAGCGTCTGGATCGATCCTTTCGAGGTGTCTTATCAAATTGGGGAGAAAGGACCTGTCAAGGTGCTCTACATGGATGATAGCAATGAGAATGGGCTGGAGTTGGACAAAGAGATCAAGAACAGCTTTAACCCCGAGGCCCAGGTTTTCATGCCAATCACCGAGCCTGTGGGACCTTCACCAACATCCAGCTCACCCTCTCCTCCCTTCGGCCAATCGGCCGCCGTCAGCCCCACCTTCATGCCCCGCTCCACCCAGCCTTTAACCTTTACCACTGCCACATTCGCTGCCACCAAATTTGGCTCCACCAAGATGAAGAGTAGCGGTCGCAACGGCAGCAAGGTGGCACGGAGCTCCCCCACCAACTTGGGCTTGAATGTCAATAACCTCCTGAAGCAGAAAGCCATCTCCACGTCGATGCACTCACTCTATGGTCTGGGTTTGAGCGGACAGCAACAGAAGACCTCAGCCCTGTCCCCAAATGCCAAGGAGTTTGTGTTTCCCAGCCTTCAAGGCCAGGGCAGCCCAAGTGCAATGTTCCCAGGAGAGAGCTCGCTCGGCCTGAGTCTCAGCCCTCTTCAATACAGTAATGCCTTTGATGTGTTCGCCACCTACGGGGGCCTGAATGAGAAGTCCCTGATGGACGGCCTAAACTTCAGCTTGAGCAACGTGCAGTATTCTAACCAGCAATTCCAGCCAGTAATGGCCAACTAGGAAACAAAGATGCTACTACAATGACCAGAAATATGTGACTGGGGATGGGGGTGCTTATTTTCTAAAATTCTGAAAAATAGAAAAAGAAAAGAGGAAAAAAAAGGAAAAGCTTAAACGTTAACTGTACAGTCCCAGTGTACAAGTAAAGAGCATGAGCCCGAGGGTGAATTACTTTGCCCCCTTGAGTTTTTTCTTTTGTTATTCTTTTTTTTTTTATGAGGAAGCTTGTAGTACTATATGTCCAAGCTTGGTTACCTAAACTCAACATTATATTGTTTAGTTTAGTTTTTATTTTTCTTTGCCAACCAAGCACAAAATTATTTTTTATTGACTGTTTTAAGATAACTCTATGAGGAATTAAAACACAAGTCATGGCCTCTTACAGTATTTAAGATATAGCTGGACAGCCAATTTTCAAAGGATTGGCGTAAATAACGAGTGGAAATTTTCCTGGTCTTTTTTCTAATTGTATAATTTAATTTAGTACAGAGTTTGTAAAATATCAGAGTATATATTGTTTCTACAACATGGTATTGCATTTATATCTTTTTACTACTCCAGTGATCTGTGATGGCTGCAGCAGCTTTTGTGTTATTTCTTTTTTTATTAAAAATTGTAAAATGAATCCATCTTTAAAAAAAACCAAAAAAAAAAAACCCCACATTGACTATTCAGAGGATTGTGTACAGAATATTCCATAGTGGTGGGATTTAAGAATATTTGCTTTTTGGAAAAAAAAAAAAAATAACAAAAAACCAAGAGTTGTATTTTCTGTTAAAAGTTACGATTTTTGCTATTATGACAAAATGTAATCGTATATTAATTTTGTACCTACATCGTGCAATACTTGATAAAAACACACGATATAACAAAAGTATTGAGTCAGTGTCTTACATGTCAAGAGGGACTAATAGTTTATTAAGTTTGTATTAAAAGTTTTGAAAACATTTGCCTTTTGTCCAAATATTTCTTTCCCCAGAATGCTTTTTTTGATATCAGCTGCACTCTTCGGTTCAACCCAAGCACATATTCCCATATAAAGTCTATTTAAAAAATGCTTGCATCCAATCCGAATGAAGCTTTATAATCGTATAACTACATTCGAGCACTTTTATATAAATTAATTTGGGTTTTATGTCATACTATACCTGCAGGCAATCAAGAGAACACTAAACGTTTCACACTTTATAATAGTGTTGTGTTCCATCTTCCACATGACACTGCATTCAGAAATACAATGCTTTATTTAGCCTTAAAAAAAATATATGTGTGTGTGTGTGTGTGTGGAATGTCTTTAAATACCACAGCCCTGCCTCTTCGGCTCAGTGCTGCGTTGCTAATAGCTGCAATGTCCTTGAAATTGCAGGATTAGTCTGTAGGAACAGATCTTGGTGGTGGGGTGTAATGTTCCTTTGGCAGAGTATTGATGCACTCTCTGGGCTAATCTCATTTTGCCGTCCCACGTGTGACTCTGATATATCCCTGTGTGGTTTGACAGATAGATCATAAAGGTTTAGGATAAGGGGCTGGTCTCATTTTTCCCCTCACACTTGCACAAACAGGTGAAGAGGGCTGGTCTTAGGGAAGTCTAAAAATAGCAGCTAGCATGATTAGCATGATTAATGCTACCACCCCCCAACTGCAAAAAGTAAATTAACCTATATTAGGCTTACTGATTGGTAGGCTTGTTTGAGAAGGAGGTTTAAATATATGTTTACACGTTTCTAGTTTGTATTTCACTTTGTAGATCGAACCGTAATTTCCTTACTTTGTCCAATTGTCTCCACATTTCCTATATATTGTGAATGGACCTTTTAGTGGTCTTTTTTCTTGGACATTTTTGCCTATTGCAGCAAATCTAATCCATGTGCTGTTGCTTCAGAACAGTTTGCTGCGTGTTTTGGCCTAGTTTTCAATATCTTTCTAGTCCAGATCACTCAACACTAACACACAAACACATCCATGTGGTGCATGATTTCTGTCCGGTCCCCTTACTCCTAGAACCATTCTGGGACATCTAATCTCTATTGTATAGAAAGGGGGTCGTAAAGTCTGCATTTGGACCATTGTCTATGTTATTTAGTAGAAATAATAGTGTTAAAGTTAAAAACGGGGGCATAGCAATGGGGCAGACAGGGCAGGCTGTTGCCTGGAGGACCCAACAACTGATTATTTGAACAGCCGGAAATGTCATTATTTATATAACATGGAGGAATATATCTATGTCCTTACTAAGGGGGGCCCCCCTCTCATGTTACGCTTGGCGTGCTTACTTTTCTGCCTTTGTATTCAAACTAGCACAGCGCTTACTTGTGCATTTGCTAATTGAATTTATACATAAAACAAAAAAAAAAGAGGAAACATCAGCGGTAAGTGATAGAGATGCGATAGAAGACTTAATTATATGACCAACAATGGTTTTCGTTGGTAATTCCACCTTATTTAATTGTTTGCAGGATGATTTAATGGTAATAGTATTAATTACTAATAGAGTTACGGGGAAACAGGTTATAGCGCGGTTTGCTCTTAGCAGCAGCGGCGTGTATTATGTAGGTGATAATCTGTTACTGTAAATATGAAGATTGTATAGTACAGGATTGTGTTTTTTGCTTTAAAAGATAAACATTTGTTTTAAAAATCAAACTATATTCTATTTTTATGTGTTTTGGATCCTTTTTGCATGTTGCTTAAATAGAAATCTAGGTAACAAAATATTTCTGGGGCTCCCACTTCATTTTGGTTCGCATCAAAATTGTTTATGTCTCTGTCGCTGTACGCTGACGCATTAACATTACCAGCATGACAAGAGCCCTGATCTAAATCCCCCTGAATAGCTCTGAAATAAACTAAACTCCAGATCTCTACATCCAACATCAGTGCCTAAACTCACAAATCATTCAGCTCGTTTTGTGACTGAATCCCTGAAGCTTTTCCAGAAATGTGGAGGATATTATAGGAGTAAGAGATGGACTAAAACTGAGCAACATGAGCTGCTAGGCCTGACGGTTCTCTTTAATGCCACTGTTGGCTGCACCCAGTGGCTGAGTAAGAAGATGAGCTGTCTCAAATGACACAAATTGTGGTGTTGTGGTAAAAAATGGGATGCTTCTGTTTTGCCAGGAAAACATTTGACACCTTTAGATTACCTGAAAGCTGTTTTTAATGGAATAAAGTGGGAATTTATAACGATGTGAGGCTTAGATGTTTGCGTAGATATTTTAGCTTATTTATTTCCTGGAGGACAGGTTTCCAGTACACTTGGCTGATTTTACTGCTTGAGGTAATTATCAGGTGTAGTAGGCATGAAAGACAGGAGAATACAGCAAACCCTTGCGGAACTGCATCCCTCAAGGATCCGAGTAAGGAACTCTCCAATTTTCTTTTTTTTTTGGTTTGTGACTCTCTGTTGTCCTAAGACGAGCATCAGAGAACGTTCTCGATGGACTCACGACATTTAAAGCTCAGTAATTTCCGTGAAATTCACACACTCATCATCACGCACCCATGTGCACTCGGGTTAGTCATTCCTTCTTACATATTTTACCCCACCACCACCACCACCACCACCTTTATTTATCTCTTCTCAAAGGAAAGAAGTGACAATAGGACAGAGACAGGAAAGATATTACCTCTGTTAAAAAGCTGTAGTAGGCAAAAAAGAGATAAGTGTGAACCCATAAGGTCCAGGGCATATTAATAATTCAGTCAGAGAGACAGTGGAGAAATCTTTCCCCTTTCGGCTTTCAATGTAATAAACAAAGAAAGAAAGATCGTTTGTTATGTATGAAGCTTTGCAGGTAGCCATTGCAGATGGAAATCAGTGCCCGCAAATGACTCATGAAGCTGTTGTTTACATCCAAGCTGACAAAATGGTAAAAAAAAAAAAAAAATCAATATTTATATACCGCATAAGAGGCTAAATGACAAACAAGACTTTGATTGGAAATATAAATGTTTTTATTAAACCATATTATCACCTCAAAATATAGAACACATGCATATATTTTCCTAAAAAAATCATTTAGGAAAATATATCCTAGTGATATATTTCATATAGTGATATAGATATTTTATATAGATATATAGAAGTGATTTTTTTTGTTATATATTATTTCTCCACAAAACATTAATTAGAAATGACCAGTAAAATGGGTGTGATGACTTGTTGAATCAGATCTGAATCATATTATTACAAAAATTCCAGGAACATGCCTATTTATGAAATGTAGGGTAGCTCCTCATCCCTCTAACATACAGAGCAAATACATGTCATGTCATTACTTCAATCAAACGTCCCAAAACATCCTAGAAATAAATACAGATGTTTTAAAGCTTAAAAAAAACCCATCTTCATGATAACTTTACCACATTTACCACATGTGGCCACATTCTAATCCAGCAGCATGATAATTATTATTATTTTAACACCGCAATACGATTATACAGTATTTTTCCAAGTTGAATCTGGCTTCTGATGACATACGAACTGAACAGTGTGCAAAGCCCCACACACACGACTGCAGAATTTGGAGTTTACCTGTGAATCTGTGGCTTTATATTTTGTCAGTCTATTGGGACATGTGACCTCTTTTAAATTAAATGTAAATGTTGTAGGAGGTATTATTATATCTTTTTTTTGGCAATGATTTGACTGAGTTATCATAGAACTATTATAAAACTATTGTGTTGTTACTGTAATAACAACACAATAGTAAATCTTCCATATTTTATTCCAAACAGAAGCCTTTGAATGTTAATATCAAATAAATGTGGTGTTTGTGTCTAAATTTTACATTCGTGTCATTTTGCAGACACAATTATAAAAATTATTCTTATTGTACAACCGGAGCAGTTGAGGGTTAAGGGCCTCGCTCAGGGGTCCAGCAGTGGTAAAATGGTGGTACTGGTAATAGAACCCACAATCGTCCGGTTAGCAGTTCAACACCTTTACCATTAAGCTACCACTTCCTGAATTAGTTTTAGATATCTATTTTTGGCTGGTAGATATATAATTCAACTGTTTATAAATAATTTTTGTGTAAATATTGAAAATTTCAAATAATAAATCAATTTGAAGGCTCTATTTTTACTGAACATGTGGGAAAGTTGTAGCTCAGCGATTAAAATGATAAACTGCTGTTCGGAAAATTGTGGCTGCACATCTTAGGACCACCAAACTTATTTAGAAATGAGATAAGTTGCATGTGACAGAAATGTAAATGTAAATGCAGACACATGACAAATGTAGTCTGTCACTGGGAAGATTAGTGACTTCTATCTGCTCTGCTAAATGTGTTTGCGAGCTGCATGTGACCCACATCCCCCTGTGCAATATCCCACACATGGGCCTCATCAGCGGCTGATAAGCCTGGGTAGCCTGAGGTCAGCTTTGGGTCAGTGCTCCTAGGACACAGAGCAAAGTCAGAGACTTATTACCCACATGCCCTCCACGAGGAGCATGAGAAAGACAGTTCTCTAAAGCGTAAACGTCCTTTGTCGATCACGACCAGATGAGTTAGCTCGAATTTGCTGTTGTATAATACACCCTATCATCAGACTAATGTATATATGTGAATAATCGTACACTGTCAAATCAAATGATTCTGATGAGGAAACCATCTTCAGTTGTAAGGAAATTTACGAAGAACTTTGCTTCCTCTATCCCTTGCACAGCATTACGATGTGAGCCTGATGCAAACATTCGCTCCTGTTCAGCAGTCTAAAGCAGAACCAAGCAGAAAAGTTTGTAAAAAGAAGTGCTAAATCACATGGTTCCCCCTTACCCTCACCCTGCCTTAGGAAATTTCACAGGCGATTTCACGGGTAAGATGGACAGTGTATGACATCTTGGTGTGCAGTGGAGCATTAAGGCTTGCTGTTGAAAGCTGGGCAGGAGGCAGCGGTTTGGCTGTGTAACGTCACATTTTACTGAGTGACTATTGTTTAGCTAAATAATTTTCCTGATGATGTACAGCATGTAGAGTGTTGGAAGATTCTCTGTCCTAAAGCATTTTTCATATATGACGCTCATCTGTAGGGGTTTTTTGGTGAGTGTTTTATCCTGGTCAGGGTTGCAGTGGCTCCAAAAGCAGGAATACATAATAAAATGAGTTAACAGTCTATCACAGATGCTTTTTTCGGCATTCATAAGGCTTTAACCTATATATGCCTGTAGATTTGCCATTAAACATATGTTAATATTTGCTTAACAGAATCTCTGTATGTTCGTACATATTATTCTTAGCCTATAAGATGAAAGAAAGCTTTATTAAAAGCTGACGTGATTTAAGAAAGTTCTTGATCGAGCTCCAATGTGCAGTCTAATCTACCAGTTCACACACAAAATAACAAAACATTCTAATACTTTCGGAATAAACTGTATACTATATGTACTGTGTGGACATCTCCCCATGCCACATGGGCTTCTTCTGGATTTTTAAGCTTTTTAGTATCCTGCTGGTAGGTGGACTGTCTACACTAAATTGTCCCTAGATGCGAAGATGTAATACGATGGTTCGGATCCTATCCAGGGTGTATTTCTGCCTTGCCGCCCTAAAATATTAATATAAACCAGTAGGACAGAAAGTCAATAATAAACTAGGGTTAATAGTACTTTTGTAAGGAAGTAGAATTATTTGTCTTCTACAACTGTTTCGTTTGCTTCTTGTTCATTCTGAGAAAATATAAAAAATTGTTTTTTTTCCTATTTAAAAGAACCAAGATTCTTTTATTCTTTTGGTCTATCTCTGATCCCAGCCATGTTGGGTCCAGACACTGACATCAGAAAGACGTCAGAGTGGTTGTCAATTGTTTTTGCTAAAATGGAGGTCAGTGACGGTGATTATACATCTATTTTTTTTTTTGAGATTCGATGACAGATAAACAGATGGTTCTCATCAGATCATTCTGTTTAATAACGGACACTAAAACTCCATGGGGCGTGTACTGCTCTCTCTACATCACTGGACAGTATAAATATAGACTAGGGTACAATCAGTACCACAAAGATATTAAAATCTCAAATACGTTGCAATTTAATAATAATAGCTCCATTTTATGTTTAGAATAAATACATAAAGTAAATATTCTAATAAAATAAGCTAAAAACAGTATAAACAAGTATAAAAACTAAAACTATACAAAAAAAGGAACTATATCTGACTCAAAACAGACTCTAATAACTGCTTCTCCTTCTAATTAGCCAAGGATCATGTGAAAAACTCTAAGATTTTAGCTAGTACCACTAACAAGTAAACAATTGTGCATTTTTTAATACTCAAGTTTTAAATATGACCTCATTATAGCCTTCAGAAAAAAGGAGGAAGCATTTCTGCTATATGTGTCGTGTCATTTTGTGAAATGAAAAAAAGGAATTTGGTTCATTGGCACTGCCTGATTCTCAAGTTAGTTTATAAGGCACGTAATGACCTAAATACATTTCAGATGTGCTCAATGAATATAAACCAATCAGATTCCACTGAGGATCATTAGGATCAAGTCAGTTCAACACACCAAGAGTTCACTCTAAATAAGGAGAATCTGCTTTTTAAGCTATTATGCAAGCGGCAGTTGGAACCAGCTACCAGAAGAGATCAGCTTTGCTAAATCGGTAGCCATCTTGAAATCCAGACTCAAAACACATCTGTTTACTTTTGCATTCGATGAAATGACTATAATCATTCTATCTTTTTAACTGTTTTCATTCATTTTTTTGAACCTTTGTTTTTTATTTTATTTTCTCTTTTTTTCTGTAAAGCACTTGAAATGACCACTGCGTATGAAATGTGTGATATAAATAAACTATTTTTGCCTAGTGTATTTCAGCACAGAGAATTAAAATCACGGCTTCTACAGTGTTACACTGCTGATAGGCTAATATGCATTTATTTATTCAACTGAGTGTAAATTATTCATAGTCAGGCTGATCAACCATGAGCTGCCTCTGAAGCTTGCAGCGCTCATTACTTAAACAAAGATAACCTAAGAAAAACTTGTTCACCCTCTGCCTACTGGCTCGTTCTTACCTTTCGCCAGCCTGCGACTGGACCTTGTTAAAAGATTCTATGCAGATAGTGGCATTGACTTTGTCGGAACACCATAAACATACATTATGTGTAACATTTCACCATAACCACTCATTTATCTTTCTTTCTTTCTCTCACCTCCCTCTTTTTCCCGTCCTCCCACGTGCATAAACACACACTTTGTTTCCCGGCAACATGTAAGCGTGGGGAGAAATGTTGAAGGGCTCTCGTGTCACAGAAGGCTGCAGCGTCCAGCACACACACACTGATTTCGCTAAGTAACTAAAACACCCTGCTTAGCTGTAGGGCATGGAGGAGCTTGTTTCTATGCCACCGCCTTCGTGCTGGTCTAAGCTACCCGACTCGCTTCAGGACATCTTTATGTCTGTTGGCACTGGAATGGAGAGAGTGCAGTTATAGAGGTTTAACTGTGTTTGCCCTGCAGTCAAAAGTTCAGCTTGTTATTTTATGCCTTGCTCATTTCTGCTACATCTCATTTTGAAAGCTTTAAGAGACATACATGTCTATTGAGTTATTCAGAATACATTTCCACAATACAGCCTTTAAATGTACACAATATGGCCAAAAGTTTAGGAAGACTTTACCAATACACCCATATCTGTGTCTTCCTCAAACTGCTACTACATGTTGGAAGCCCACAGTTGTCTGTGTAAGCTGTGTCACTAACATTTCCCACACAAGGAAGTACAACGGGACAACAATAGTGGACTGGAAAGTAAAATTCATTCATTTATTCATCTTCTATACCCGCTTATTCCCTAATTTGGGGTCACGGGGGATCTGCTGGAGTCTATCCCAGCTGTCTCTGAAATGGCAAAAGGCAGGAGGGGGGACACCCTGGACAAGTCGCCAGTTCATCACCGGTCCACACACACACGCTCACAGGAGAACCAAAGAACCCGGAGTAAACCCACGCAAGCACGGAGAGAACATGTAAACTCCACACAGAACGACCCCTGCCCGGTAGCCCAGGCCTTCTTGCTGTGAGGCAACAGTGCTAACCACTAAGCCACCGTGCTGCCCCAGAAAGCAAAATTATGCTTAAAAATAACAGAAAAAGTAACTAAGAGACCCGAACACCGTTCCAGCATGACACTGTGGCTGAGCACAAACCCTCTGATCTCCATGTAAACATGGTGTCTTTTGGTTGGAGTAGAAAAACTTTATTGTACTGCATAGAACCTTGACCAATCTATTTAATTGTGCCTATTTAACACGTCAAATACTGACAAGAATTGTAATAAATGCTAGGGGTTGATCCAACACACACCGTTTCTGTGAGAACAAATAGCTGTACTGTGTCCAGTGCTATTTTCATCCAGTCGCAAATAGACACTTATTTTAAAAAGTCTCTGGGTAGTAGCTGGTTCTCCTATAAAAATTCATTCATTCAAAAAAGCTTTAGACTTATTTCAGCAAAAAAAAAAAGAACTACCTCCTTTAACACCTTTTAACACAAAGTCCTGGTATAAAAAACGTTTTTAAAAAGGGAACTGCTCTAATGAATCACATCTTTTGTGTCATTTTTAACTCAGAAACACACAACTTTTGGCTTTGAGGAGTGTCCAGGCAGGCAGGCAGCCACTATTTAATGTATTTTATGTATTTAATAGTTGGCTGAACAGTGAAGAGGGAAGTGAGGGGTAAAATGGTTAAGGTGATAAGTTGTAAATTGGAGGCCCAGGAAGACCTGGGTTTAAGCCCCACACCATCAGTCAGCCACTGTTGAGCTCTCGTGCAAGACCCTTAACGCTTCCTGCTCCAGGAGTGCTGTATCGTAGCTAACTTCACGCTATGACCCTGACCTTATAAGATAGGGTATGCCACTGTGCTGTAAAGTGTATGTGACCAATAAAGACATTTAATAATTTTAAATAATAATTAAATAAATATTTAACAAAAAAGTAATTAAATGTCCAGAAGGCGTTATTTGTCAAATATAGTACATTAAAGTACATTTAAGTTTGCTTGTTTACATAACCCCAGCTTGGTCATCATGCAGGGTCAGCCATGATACATCAGCCCTGGAGTATGTTTTGGAGGACCCAGCAGTGGCAGATCTTCCCCAATCATTGAACCTAAATCTTCCGCTCAACAACCCAGAGCCTTAACTGTTTGATTTAACACTGCGTAAATTCTGTCTATATGAATTTAACAGCAGCTTTACTTTCAAGGTGCAGTAGTTTGTCTGTGTATAAAACATCTTAAAGTGAAACAAAAACCCTACAAAATTCCCATCTTCATACTGCCTTTAGGGGAATGAATTCTAACATTGTTAACCAACGTCTCCTGGATTATCAAACACAAAAACACACTCTCTCTGTTATAATGAATTTTGATAAAGTTTTAGATCTGGCCACACTAACACTTTTCGTCTACAGTCAGTTTAAAGAGGCGATAGCTGCTTTTGGTCAAACATCGCAGTATAGCATACTGGTCTGAAGCCAGATGTTTGGTTTAACTTTGATGTACAAAGCTGGATCCCTGACCCCAACTGCAAATTCAAAAACACACAAATAATATTTCCTCTCCAAGTTTAGATAGAGTTTGTTTGTGTATAAATAGCCTTGGATGTACTCTTTCCCCTTTATCTCACGTGGCCCTGCACCCACAGCCAAAAACACTTTAGGGAACTGCAATTCACAGGGGTTGTCCTACAAAGCAAGAGGACAGCTTACAGTTTGCCTATGCGGTTGCGTCTCCAAAGTCTCTCTGTTCTGCGTATATAAAACAGCTTAAAGTAAAGTAAAGGCAGTCTCAGCCCTGTGATGGACATTAACATCACATCACCTGTCATTTACAATCAAATCTCAAACACATTCAGATGTTTTTCTAACAGTATTTTCTACATTTTACTTTATTTAAGAGCAGTTTTTTTTTTAAAAACACACTTTATTTTCACATTTATGCTTATGTAAATGAGTTATTTGGGTAGAAATGAAATAAAATACTTGTGTTGATTTTGTGTGGATGTTTCACACTTTAGTCAGGCGTCTGGATTGTTGCACAAATGCAGGAAGTCCCAGTTTGCAGTACTCCAAAGTCTCGCTAATTTAACTAAATTTTAAAAATCTTTTTATTACCATTTACCAGTAACGGTAGTACGCCACCAAATGTAGTGAAATAAAAGTAAAGTTTTTCACCAAAATGTACTTGAGTAAGAGTAAAAGTATATAAACTTTAGATATACTCTAAAAGTAAAAGTCACCCTAAAGTAAATGTAACAAAATAAACGTAATTTGTTACTACCAACATCTGATAAGAACCAACACTGTGAACAATAAGATCAGGCATTATAACTGCTGTTGAACCTGTGACCAAGAAAACTTCCATAATTCATTGTTATTTTCAACTAATAAAGTCACAGGCACATTGTATTAGAGTGATTATATTAGACTGCAGGGATTTTTTCCTGAAAGAAGTGGAACATATCTGACTCCTAGAAGTGCACTGAGCAATGCTAGACCTAGTGTGCACTTTTAACAGTGCTGTGACCCAAGATAAAAAAATTGCTTTGGAAGGGATGTCCTGATTCATATTTATTGGTTCATTGATTCAAATTCATATTTATTGGAGGATTCCCGGTACCACCAAATTACCACTGTTGGGCCCCTGAGCAAGGCCCTTAACCCCTTAATTGCTCAGATGTATAAAGAAGATAAATTTAAGTTGCTTTGGATAAAAGCAACGTCTTTTCTGAAGTTGAAAGCAATCATAGGTCAATGTGTGGTGCTTTACTTTCCTTGTTTTTGTGTAGGAAATAACTTGTGAAAACACAATACGTTCCATAAAAAAAAAAAAAAAAATCTATTAACCTGCTGTTCTCTGCCATTATGTCTAAGATAACACCGTGTTATACAAGAGCAAATATTTCAGCTGA
This sequence comes from Bagarius yarrelli, assembly GCA_005784505.1. Taxonomy (NCBI): domain Eukaryota; kingdom Metazoa; phylum Chordata; class Actinopteri; order Siluriformes; family Sisoridae; genus Bagarius; species Bagarius yarrelli. The sequence goes on from VCAZ01000022.1 coordinate 2,570,951, forward strand.
CTCCTAGGCTGCCAGAACACACTGTAAACTTGGCCTCACTATTTCCACACTTCTTCCTCACCAAGCCCAACTTCCCTAAAAGGGATGTATAGACGGCTCATTTCTGACAGCTGTTGTATCACACACACACACAATTACCCACAAACACATATTGTTTCTTTCTTTCTCTGCCACCTGACAAGAAGCATGAAGAAGTGTCCATGCTAGCGTTTTCACTCACACAAACAGCCGGACTTACTGTATAATTCCCGGTTGCTCTGGTCTCTGCTGATACAGGTTTATCTTTATGTGGCGTGTAATCAGAGCTTTTTTGACCAGGCTGGGCCTTCTATTCTCAGTGAATGGACTGCACTGTGCCCTGCCACTCTTTCCTGAGCTCTCACTCTGCTTAGATCGACACTATAATTATAGTAGAGCCTGCGGCTGCGTTTGTGCTGAGGGGACACGGCTACAGGGTTACCTCACACTTGCCTACACTAGTGGAACACAGAGTTAAACTGGTATATTTTAGCAACTGTGCACCTAATACAAAAACTAACACCTAATTTTGTTTTTAAGGTCTGTTTTTAGAAACTTTGTCTTAATAAAAGTTTCAGAAAAGTTAAAAGAAAAATTTCATCATCTGAATGCTGTGACTGACAAATTGATTAGCTGCGTTGCTAACTCGTTTCTAGATCAAAGAAACTCGTCCAAATTAAATATTACTACAACAGGTGGACCGCCGAGTACAGATTTTTATTATAAGAATAAAGAACGTAAGTATTGGCTCACCAAAGAATCTTGTGCCTGAATGTCACGTTAGCATGTTTAATTCAATTGTAAATACAGATATATGTCTTTTTTAATGCGTTCCCTGGCTTAAATAGGCTAAAAATCCCTGTGACCCTAAGAAATGTGCATATAATGTGAAAACTGGGTCCCTCTTCTAATTCATCAACGCATCACATGCAGTAAAGATGCGGTACGAATATCTGGAAACGATGGAAGAGATTTTTTGCCTGCACAGGTTTTATCATACGAATTAAAACAAGCATCACACCCCCTCCCCCTAACCTCCTCCTTCCTTTTTTTTTCCTTATACTACTTTTGTTTTTATTACTTTAATTGGCAAAACGACTCATGCAGGCGCCTCTTCTCGAGGGAGCAAATTATGATGTATTCTCAATACAGTGCCGGAGTCTCAAAACAGATTAGACACCACAGGAACTGTACAGATTTACTGTCTCTGAATGTCACCGTAAAAGAATAAAACCCATTAATAAATACATTTATTTATTTATTTATTTAATGTGTTAAAATGTTTTTGACATGTTATACTGCACGTTACAATCAATATATGGGCCATATATAATAAACTAAAAACACATGCATTCATCATAACATTTTTAGAAGGCATTTTATATTTCTTATGGTTTATTGCGCATTAGAACTTGAGTACGATTTCAAACAGAAAGTTAACAGTGAAGAACTTTTTAATGTTTTTAACTTAATTACAGTTGTGAAAAATGTGAAACGTTATAAAAAGGTCGAATATCGACTGTTCTGTTTTTAAAATAATGCTACAGTAGATTATATAGAGAGAAAAATAATAGGAGACCTGATTATTACATCCATATGTGTTTTTATGACTATTTTAGATTTCGTTTCACTCATTCATTTAATAACTTTCACACATCTTGGAATGCTTTTCATTAGATTTTAGGGATTTGCTCATTTAGCCACCATTGTATTTATCAGGTGAGGTGATATTGAGGTCAGGGTTCTGTCCAGGCACCACAAAAACTTGATGGCACTCATGAGCTTTGTCCTCACAAGACATTGGCATGCTGGTAAAATATTTTTTTCTTTTAGTTCCAGTAGCGATGTAATGTAATACTACTACATAAAAAAAACCTTCTACACAACGTTGGGTTTCCAGCTATGTGGCAACAGTTTTAAAAAATACACACTAATGTCTGTGTGCCCACAAGCTGTGAGAACAGAGTGTATTATCAAAACTTTATTTATGTAAATGATATATGGATTCAGTTAGTTTTTGTTACATGATGCTTGCAAAAACTAAAAATAAATTGCATTTCTATTACATTTCTTGAACCCTTTGAGGTACAGATACCAAACACGGGTTTAGTTATTTGATAGTACTATGTATATCTACTATTTTATAGAATTAATCACTATTATTATGTCTAATATACTTTAGATTTACGACGATAGCTCACAGAAAATGTTTCGAACATGTCTATACTTTAAAGAATTCATCTGTGGTAGCTTTTTCCTCAAATACTAGCTAAACATACTTTTTAAAATTTCTGTTTAAAGTTAAAAAAACCCCTTATGGTCATAATTATGGTTTGTGCGGGTGGCTGTTATAAAGATAATTATAGATGCAAAATATAAGTACTTGTACTCTACATTACAATGCCCTTATGTTTAGTGGCTTGGCTGTGCTAGTTAAAAGAGTAAAAGCAGCATGTTGTTTTTCTATCATACACATTGACACAAGAATTTTCCATTGTGCTTCTGTTATTTTTTTTGAGATGAAAACCTTGCATCGCATTCCCTGCGGAGAAACAAGCATACAACCTGAATTTGCAGCAGTGAAAACCCAATGGGTACGTCCCAATGGGTACATGCTCACTTCTGCACAGCTCCTCCCTCTACAGTTAAATATAGAATTGATTGAGAATCGAACCAAGACACACTTTTAAAGCAGCCAACTTCAGTGTTGCCTCCACATTCTGCACAAACACTACTGATTTCCATATGAACGGCAGCTCAGTTGGCAGACAATGCTAAATTCTGAGCGTCTGATATATTAACAAAACCGAGCGAAATAAAAGACAGCCTGTTCTGGAAGACCAAGGACAAAAGACATAGCCTTGCTCTGCACACAGGCTCCCCCTTACATATGCTCAGTGATTGGTTGCTTTTTTTGCTAGCGTGTGCTGTGTTGGTGGGGACAGTAGTATTGTGTGCGTATGTGGTGTAGCTGAGCGAATAGTGTTGGAAAATGAGTGAGGTCAGGGTCAGAGGCTCCACAGGCAGCCTGCCCTGAGCTCTGAGAAAACAACTGGGCTTTGTCAAGGTGTCGAAATATCCTTACAGCCCTGCAATGGACAAAAAAAAAAAGACAATGAGAGAAAAAGAGTATGTAATATTTATTTCATGTTGTATATGAAAATCAATTACTTTTGTCTTACTTCCTCTTCGGTAGTAAACAGCTCATTCCCCTGAAATGTTAAAGGGTATCCAGCATAGAGTGCATCCTAGCATCGACTGATTATTTGGAAGAAATAGAAGAAAAGCCTCAACACCTACTTTTTAACACATATTTTTCAACACATGCTTCTTTTTCCAGCTAGCCCCTCTACACACACACACACACACACACACACACAGGATTCATTTCAGTTACAAGTCATTATGTTCTTGGCTTATATTTATTGATTTCATGTCAATCTCGGTGTTTATGAGGGAACTGTGGGAACTAAGTATAAATTAGATTATCGATAGAGAAACACAGAGGGGGGAATAATGTCGTCAGATGTTTAGTAATTTAACCTTGACTGTACTGGAAAGGACAACGCCTGTGTTATATAATAAGGATCAATTTAGTGTGCACTCCTGTTTCTATAGTCTGTGTGTGTGGGTCTGGTGAAATATCTATGACACATTAAAAGGATTATAGCTCTTTATATTATATATGAGCCTATTATAAATTTCATTGTTCTTATAAAAGCAATTAATTCTTTGGATTTCTATTTCATTAACTCACCCACCTGAAATTTTCCCCCTAAAACTGTTTGTACAGTAGATCATTTACAGAAAATACATTTTCAAGAGCATGTTAATGTTCAAGCTAAGCATTTTTATGCCTTTAATCAGTATGAATATGTATTATTTGGGTTATCCTATAACAGCGTGGTGGCTTAGTTTCCTTCCGTGGTCCAAATACATGTATATTAGGTTGATTAGTGATTCTAAATTGCCCATAGGAGGGAGTGTGAGTGTGTGTGGACCTGTCCAGGGTGTACCCCTCCTGTCTTTTGCCTTTTTAGAGACGGCTGGGATAGACTCCAGCAGATCCCTATGACCCCGTATTAGGGAATTAGCGAGTATAGAAGATGAATGAATGAACTTCTTATACAAAGAAATAAGTCTGAGCCAGCTAGTGGCCAGAATTTTTGAAGTCAAAATAAACAGACAAAAAAAGCATATCTGGTGCATGTTTTTCTAATAATGGGGTAGATGTCAAACCATGCACTTCTGTGTAAGCAAACAAAATGCATTTGTTCAACAATTTCTTCCATCAAGGTGGATTTACAGTAGATCCCTGAATCCACCTTGAATCGGGGTTTATTTCCAGGCACAATGAACGCACATCATTAAAAATCAGGTCTATTTGGAGTAGGTGATCCACCTACCACAATGCTTTGAAAGGTTTGAGGAAACTGGAGAATCCAGACAAAAACCTAGACGGACATATAAAGAATATGTTAATATCTAAACTAAGGATCAAACCAGTGACATAGGAGCTGTGAGGTGGCAACAAAACCCACTGCACCATCATGTTTTTGTAAGAGAGTCCATTATGTCTCTCTTTGCTTGTTGCGTGTGGGGCAGTAAGATGTATTGATGATCTGTCTCTAAGGACTTCATTTGCCAAGTGCCAACTCATTCCACAGTTACATGGACAGCAAATCAGTGGAATCAAATGTTTGCCTAAGGACACTGGCATAGCGAGCTGTTGTCATGGTGATAGTGTTTTTCGAGGGGCGTGATTTTGCTGACAGAGTCGTCCTGTATTTGGGAGCGTTGTTTGGGAAGATTGTTGTGTAATCATGGCTCATTATTTTTTTATGCTTGGCTGGGATTAGTCTTGAGTGCTCTAGATCCACTTGGCTTTGTATTTGCACTGCAAATGTCTTCAGAAGGTGAATCGAGAACACTTTTTAACTACTAACTAACAACAAAATGTAAAGCGGATTAAAGACATCTTTTAGGGTCATTTCAGTCTCAACTCTTCTCACTGAATTTCTCTCACTTGTATGAATACCACAATCGAAGATTGACAGTATATAGTCAGAAGGTTGAGATACTGTAAGTGCGTCCTTGCTAATCTGGTCAAACAAAGTTGGAATTACACTACGGTATTTCATTGCTGGAACACAAACATTTACATTAAGGGCCTTGCTCAGGGGCCCGACCGTGGCAGTTTGATAGTCATGGGATTTAAACTCATGACCTTCTTATCAGAAGTCTGGCAACTTATCCACTTATGCAACCCTGCTCTTTCTATTAAACATAATTTAAATGCATAAAATGTAAGACATTAGCATTGTCTGTGCTGGTACAAGTATGGATTTAAACTTCTGTGAGCATTTTATATTTCCTAGCTGTCTGACACGTCCTGCCAGACAAAATTAAGCTAGACAAAATAAGACTCAGCTTTGAACCGCACATCTACACCGTCGCACCTTCTCTGTATTGTTAATAAGGCTCTATTCCTCGCTGTATAAAAAGAATAGGTATTTGTATTCACTGCAGTATTCTGGTGCCATCTTTCAGAGAGCACACTGAAAGTTTGTTTGTAAATGTCCAAGTTGGACATGTTGAGCATCATTTTATAATCATCGATTTGAGGTGACATCTTTAATATCCGTACATTTTAAAAAATATTAAGCGGTATTAAATGTTACTGGCACACAGCTCTCTCTCTCTCTCTCTCTCTCTCTCTCTCTCTGATTACTTTTTCATCTGGCTACTTGTCCATAGAGTGCAGTGTTGTATTTTTTTCATGTTGTAGAACCTACCACTGACCCATATGGCTTTTTGTTATCCAAGGAACAGCTTGTCCTTTTGGGCCGACATTCATTTCCTCTCACGCTGCTATCTTTGAAATCAAAAATGGGGCTGAATGCGATGCAGAGCAGTTCTCTTCATGACAGATGGTTAGCGGGTCGTGCGCCAATTCGGTGCATAACTCTCAGCAAAGATTATCCCTTTACAATCTGAGCTGCGCAGGATATTGCCCAGGGATCCCGCCACGGGAGCAACCAATGCCTTTACTTTCATTCAATTGTCTGTGAACTCAAATAAACACAAAGAGAAAACAGGCAGATATTCAGCCGACCTGGTGAACAGTGCTGGAAGGAAAAGAACCCAAAAGACTCCCCCCAGTGGCTGTTTATTTGGATATAAGTTACCCTCAAGGGCCACGATGGCTGGGCTTCTTTTGTTAGGACATGCAGAGGAAATAGAGGTTTATGTCTACCAGTCGAAGAACCTTTTTAGGGGGCAGTGGTGGCTCAAATGGTTAAGGCGCTGAGTTGCTGATCTAAAGACTAGGGTTTAAGTCCCACTCAATTTCACTGTGCTGTGAAAAAGTATATGTGACAGAATAAAGGCATTTGCATTTATCTTTTAAATAAAAAATGCACTCATGTACATCATTTTTTCTTAGGAGCTACAGGGATTAATATAAATAAAATCAAATTTCTTTTATATATTTAAAAAGACTTTATTTATCTTTCCTGAAAGAACTTTACTGGAAATGTATTTATTCATATAAGAAACTTTTCTGGGTGTCTGCTGCCAGACAGAAAGGCCTTTCTTTTAAACGACATCCCAGAATGTTTCACAGCTCCTATGAGTCAAACACTAATTAATGAAAATGATAATTACAAATTTAGAGATGGTAAAGCGATGGCATTGCGCTCCAGCAGAGCAGAAGAGAATAAAAAACATTGCTAATTAATGGGTTAATTATTATGTTCATGTTAATGCAACAAGCTGTGATATGAGGACGCTCAAATGTTTTAACCTTATAAATACGTTTCCCTCTGGCAGAATGTAGTGTTCCTGCAACATATCTTCAGATTGTTTGCATATAATGTACTTGGATCATTGTTTTCCATTAGGTCTTCAGAGGCCTTTAGCAACCAAACATGGCCAGAGATTCGGGATCTAATAATAGACACACTGCCTTGCTCTACAACAGCAGTCCTGAGCCTCAGCGGGCCACCAGGGGACACTCTGTTTAAGCACTGTATGCATGCATTTTATATTGCTGACGACAGAGGGCATGCATACACACACACACACACACACACACACACACACACACAATTATTCCAATATCCTTGACCGCCACATGTGTACGCATCAGGAATAGTACTTATATAGTCTCTTGGAATTACTGTAGTATTTTACGTACATGTTAAGGGAGCATGTTTATTATACTGATAATACTTTCAATCTTATTTAGAAGCGGCTTATATAACAGTCAAAAAGCAAAGATAAACATAAAAAAACTAAATGTCCTCGCTTATTCGCGCTCACTTATTGTCTCTCGCTCCATCTCTCTCTCTCTCTTTTAAAACACACAAAAACCATCACATTCATAAGATAATGCATCATGAATATGCATCAGCATGGTGTCCTCACACTACCAAAAAGGTGTGAACGTATTTTCCATTTATACAGATACAGAGATTATATAAATATATATGCCACAGCACCCTGAAGTGATAAAAAAAAAAAAAATCAGGCGTACGTCATTTGATTAAGAAGCAGTTGCTCCTCACTGCGCTAATTATGACCCCATTGGCAGGCAACAGTGACAAAAAGGCAGCCGTTCCGTGTATAAACAGCCCAGAAGAACATGAGAACTAATTTAAATGTAAATTTACTTCTCCCCCGCCCTCTCGTGAGTCAGTGAATAGACGCTTTATAGGGCCATAGTGGCAGTTTTCAGGGCTCTGTGGGGTATCTTTAAAAGTTTACAGTAATAAATTGGCTGTAATTTGTATTTTCTGGCTGTCTATACTACGTATGTGTCTTTGCAGTAGTTTTAGCATCAGTTCTTCAGACCTTTTAGCAGTTATTCAAACAATTCTTAGATTGTTTTGTTAAGTCACCCTACATCAGTGTGGCCTGTACAGTATACCACCTACGCACATGGACGCACCTGCGTGATGTGATCAAGTACATTTACTCCATTACTAAAGCAACCTACATTTTATTTTTATTTACATAACAATGACAGCCTAATGTAGTGAATTTATAAGGAATTATTAGTATTAGTTGACTTTGACTTGATAGCTTGGTGTTGCTGTAGCGTAGTATGCGAATTCACTTATATATATATATATATACGTTGTTTTCTTTATATACAATAATTACTGTCATTTACTGCAAGCTACATCTGTGTTTGAGCATTTATATGGCAGCATAGTGATATCATGGTGGACAGTTTAGTACCAGGACATTTGACTGCATCTATCAAAAGGTAAAGACATTTACTATAGTTAGTTAATGACTCTAAATTATTAGAAGAGTCTTCCTGGATTGTGTCCTTTCCAGAATAATCTCTGAAAATACCAAAACCATTGCAAATGTACTATTGGAAAGACATTAGTCTTTAGAGACAATGTTTTCATGTATTATATAGTTTTAGAGACAAACTAAATTAATCAGAAATAAATATATGTCTTGGAACAACATATCAACATAATAAAAACGCCCTACAGACAGTGTATTATCTCCGATTTGTCATATGTGTAGAGTTTTAAAAATTATGGAACCCATAGCATCAAACTTTATGACATTTCATTCTGAAAATACAGAAGAAGAAGAAGAAGAAGAAGAAGACTGATGAGGAGCTATAAGTCACACCAGGGTGTCAAGCTAACACCACCTTGTTTCACTCGCCTTTCAGCTCATGTCTGTATGCTAGATTTTTCTTCTTTTTTAAAAGCACTACAATATTCTATCATAAAGCGCAACCTAGAAGTCATCCAAAGAACTGCAACCAATTTAAGAGTCATTTGCTTTGCTTGGAGGATAGAAAGTTTTAGTTATTTAAAATCCTGAATCAACTTAGTACATTGCAAGCTAGATATTTACTGCAGGTTAAAAATAAAAAAGCAAGGGCTTTAGTCAACAGGAGCATGACCACTGTCTGGAAGCTGACTTTTGTGTGGAGGCTGAAAATTTCTGCTAAGTCATTTCATATTTTCCTCTTTTCTGTGCTGCAGGCTAAAGCACCAACCTCCATATTTCCCCCTTTTTAAACGAATACACACCACTAAGCTAATAGTCGGTAGGGTCACCTTCTGATCCACGTTTGACATCTGTTACATAATCTGTTTGGCGTCACATAGTTGCTGCATATTGATCATTTTAATTACCACTTCGCAAAAGTCACAACAGTGGATCAAGATCTGGGGACTGAAGACCTTAGTGTAGATATCAGAAAAATTCCTTCGATCATTCCTTTTTTTTTCTATACCCGCTCATTTCCTAATTCTGGGTCACGGGGATCTGCTGGAGTCTATCCCAGCCGTCTCTGAAAAGGAAAAAGTCAGGAAGGGTACACCCTAGACAGGTCGCCAGTCCATCACAGGGCCACACACACACTAACACTCACTCCTATGGGCAATTTAGAATCATTAAATCAACCTAACATACATGTTTTTGGACTGTAGGAGGAAACCGGAGAACCCGGAGTAAACCCACACAAGCACAGGGAGAACATGTACACAAAAAGGCCTGCCCTATATCAAACCCAGGCACAGGTTTTTCTGTTTCAGTATGTTTAGCAGTAGCACTTGCTATTACTGTTGACAGCCCTGAGCAGAAGAAGAACATTTGAGAAGAAAACTGATGAGAGCAGCTCTGTCTTTATTATCACTCCCTGCAGTAATTACTTCAATGATGCTTTTTATGCCGTCCTCCACAGCATTAAATGATGTAGCTTTATCCAGGCTTAATAATCTAGAATCAACATATTCCTTATTTTTATGTGAATACTGCAGTGGTAATACCTGGAGCAGAGCATGACTGAGTGACATCAGCACATAAAGCAGAGAACATCTAGCAGCAGCAGCAGCAGCAGCAGCGGCAGGTACTGGCTGATGATTCATAGGCTTTGCACATTCAGGATGATTTACCAATCCATCTACTGCAGCGCTTATGAGTGTGATCCCTACGAGCGATTCCTACCAAGAGTCTAGGTATTTTTTTTTTTTGGCAAGGGCACTATAATATAAAGAAACACCTGAAATACACTAACACACACTAAACAAAAGTGTGTCATGGTGTGAAGTCTGGAGTTATATTTAGTAACAGTCTTAAGTACAGACATGGAAATATCATTGATAGTCTATGCGATATGATTGGATAATATTATAATATACATCATGTAGATGTAACATATACTTGTATTTTCATTTAAAATGCAAGTATTAAAAAAAAAAAAATTGTTCATAAATCATACCAAACACTGGCTATAGTCCTCAGGGATCTAAATTAGGGCTGGCTGATAAAAATAGGCTAGCAAGGCTAAGTCCTCTCTCTATTAATAGTTTGTTTTTGTCAGCCATGAGGTCTAATTTGATGTTACAGGGTTTATTTTCTCCAAAAAATAATAACACGGCCAGACGTTTGAAAGGAAAAAATTCTGTATGAACTATAAGTTGTGGCTGATTCCCTTCAAAGCTGGACTTCACAGTTACATAACCTGTTGCTAAAAGCTGTATCGAGTGATTAAACATAGTAAAGTTTTTATACAAATTGATGTATGATTAGCTGGAGGATAAAAAAAACCCCTGAAACCTTTTTCAGAGACACGTCTAATTCATTGTTCTAGACTAAGAAGGCATATGCTAGTAAGCATAGCATAACATCTGTCTGTGTGATAAGACTCCATGCTGGATCACTTGTCTTTCACAAGGATGCATGTCTTCCTTTTTTTTTTTTTAATAACAACAGAATTTATTGATCCTTGTAAACTGTTACATATCATGGATTCTTGAAAGAATTACAGTCATCTTTTCTATGCAGTATCTGCCGTATTGATTCTGACTTCACAATCAGGAAAGGAGATGATTTATGATTCTGATCAGTCATTAAATTCCTTCCTACTCCAATCTCCTTCGTTCTAGTTATTATGCTGTTCTCATCCTCTTTTTTTCCTTCCACCTGCTACGAGCAATACGTAATTATAGGACATGAATTTGACAAGCCGATGCACTCTTGCTGGCCAGGAAGGTCACAGAGCAGTGGAGCAGAGTTCACTGCCCATCTGTGCTGTGTCCCCAAAAGGACCAGAGAACAGCTGTGTGACACAACAAGCAGGGGTCAGATTGCTTTAACAGTAGATAGATAGACAGATAGATGGATAGATAGATTACTACAAAGCTATTTTTTTTGTAAGAACGAGCATCATCAGTCGAGACCCACCATCGAAGCGTGCACCGAGGCATTTAGCCCATTTTTTTAGCCAGCTACGAACAGAAAATCTATACGTGTAAATGAATGAGGACGTACATTGTTCTGTGAGCAAAAACAACTGCAAGGACAAATGAGGTCATGCTTTCTGTATCATCTCGTGTTTCACTCGTGTAACCACACACATCAAAGGCAGATCGCTCCTCCAGCCTCAGGATGAATTTAATATGACCAAATCTGTAAACCTCGGATGACTTCTGTGGATTTATAACCCACACACAGTGAGACGTGTGTAATAAACTTAGATTCCAGATCATTAGATACACACATTGTAAAGTGGTAGCTTAGTGTTGGAAGAAAATAATCTGTGTACACTGTAGATATTATACGAAATAATACAAGTACAGACCAATGCTGTACTGCCATCTAGTGTAGAAAATAAGGAAATAAATAGAATAATAAGATTAAATTGAAATACACAGAAATAATACATTTAGCTAAGTTTGATGAATTTTATAAAAAGTTTAACACACAAATGGTAAAGAAAGAATTGTGTTTCTACTGTAAAAACTGTACTGCCACAATCACAGCACTGTTTCCTCTGTCCTCTCTTTTAACTGAAATGATTAAAGGACTTGAATCACTTGTGGCACTCTTTCTCTAGAGCAACACAATCATCCATGCATAAACTCAGGAGTAAAAGTGGCGGAAAAGCAATCAACAGCCCATAAACGTAGCTGAAGCTGATCAATTTAATGTAGGAACGTGTTCTTGCTGGCTGGTCCGTTTTGATAAGAGGAAAAAAAAAACCAGAAAGAAAACCAGGCACATGGCTTGTGTGAGTCTCTTATCATCTTGACCTAAAAGGCTGTTCTACATTCAAAAGAAGCGTGTAGTTCAAAACAGACCTCAGACTAGTTTAAAGCCTTTTGGAGGAGTCCTCTCTGATCAGTGCTATAAATAAAGAAAAAGATTGAAGCTTTTGATTCAAAGGAAACTGTAGATCATGAAAGCTGTAGCATCGTGTTGTATGAACCGATAAATACTTTAGAATATACGTAAATGGCACCATGTGCATAAAAGATTATCATCAACACTTAGCAAGACATAAAGAAATAACAAATAGCAAGAATAAAAAGTCTTGATGAAATGATTTTATGAGTAAATATGGGGGGAAATCTTGTATTGTATAAAAAAAGTATTATGAGAAGACTGATTCATCTATTATTTTAAAATGAGGATGGATGGATATAGCAATTTCCCAAACAAATTCCTTCTTTCATCTCCACCTGTTTAAAGACACTGGTTGAGGCCATGTTAAAATTTAAAAATGTGCTTGCATTTTCCTATGTAATAAAGTACAATTTGTTTCAGTAATTTTTTATTGAAAAGATGGACTTTATTAGCAGTTTTAAAGCCTAGTTACTTTTGAATTGAGTGGCACACAACAAACCGGTATAATAACTCAAATGTTAATATGTCTTTATTTGGATTGCATTGAAAAACTGTGCATAACTAGTGAAAATAGACTAATAGAGCCAGTGAACTTGAGCCTGACTGCTGTACTTGACACTTGTCAACAACTTTAATGAATCCTCTCCCTCTCTCTCTCTCTTTCTCTCTTTTTCTTTACTCCCCCCCCCCACACACACACATTCTCTTTCTTTGTCCCTCCTTTTCATTAGCTTCTTACAGGGTCATAGACCGAGGCCCCATTTGACAGCCCGAGGGAGCCAACATCAGAGGCCCGTCTTGGGGAAAACAAGTATGTACTGGCCCTCTGTCTCACATCAAGCTTAAGGCAAGAGTTCAAAGAATGGACTTTAAACCATAATGCCGTGTGTGTGTACACATGTGTACAGAGAAGATTCCCTACCGGCGCAATGTCACGGCAGGGCCGGAGTCGGGCTGAGAAGATGAGAGGGTCAGGCAGCGGGGTGCTCAACCAACAGAGCTCCAGCACTCACATGAAAAGGTCAGCAGGCAAGTAGAGAACCCCAGACCCAGACATAACACATGGATCAGACTGCCCCCCCTGTGTCCCCTGAGAACTCCCCCTGACCCCCCACCGCCATCCAGCTGGAATGTGCCTGCTCAAGGACAAGGATCAGGATTGACTAACAGAGAAAGTAATTGAATATGTAAACCAATATAAAATACCCTATCCAGAAAAACCACTTAACTGAAGTAATCTTTAGTGATGGACAGAATGATGAAAGGAAATAATTCAGGGATACATTTTTTTCATTCTTTTTGTGGATTGCTAATTAACATATTACTTGCCAAACAATTATACAAAAAGAAACGCTGTAAATCACCAATAGCAGTATATAGTAATTCAGTTCATGGTAAGTGAAAGTTAGGTTGGTAAAATAAATAACAAGCACATCATAAAATAAGGTTTACATCATGGTGGGAAGATATATTAAAATGTAAATACAAAAAGGTGCAAAAGACAAACTGGACGGATCATTTATTAATTTAAACTAAGTTAATGATAAATAAAATGGATGAAGTTAGTCAACAGATTCGAGCCCTTTCTTATAATGGGCTCAATTATAAGCCATAGAATTAATCTTAAATAATTGTCTGTTATTAGATTAGCATTGAAATCAGCTAAAATGAAAACATGAACGATTTTTTTTTTTTTTTTACAAAATAAGTGCTCGGAAACAAAAATATTCAGAGTAAATAAGTAACAATGATAATATTTACATGGGATAAATGAAAGCCTTGTGGTAATATAATATGGCTGGTGGCTTAATGTGATGCTTTGGGCATAAAGCTTGTGGGAACAGGTACTTATGGTGACTCACAGAGTCTGCTGCATTTCAGAGTGAGCTTATTACTATTGTGCATTGCCGATCTCCTTAAGAAAAGCACATGCCTTCTTGTTGATGACTTCGCGAAGCTTGCGTATACGACGGCTGCTGGAGCTTCCCACGAAGCTGTCAGGCTGCAGTACCGCCATTCCATTGTGCACCTCCCCCATTATAATAAGCTGACCGTCGGCATTGGTGATGTTAGGACATGGACAACTCCAGTCTATGTTAAGAAGTGTCACTTCCAACGGCTCCTGTCCAAAGAACTTTAGACCCATCTTCTCATCCTTTAGGATCTCATCTACTGTGATGAGGGCGTGGCCTGAATCGTGGTCCTCGGTCAGTTCTGTAATGCGACCCAAGATCACAAAGTCACTCTTGCAGAAGCTGGTAATCATTCTTTGTTTTGGCCTGCAAAGTTTACAGTTGTGGTTCTTAGGGAAGGGGCACATGTCCTCACAGGCTTCCTTGCTTTCAAAGTTGTTCTCATTGCCACCACAGCCACCATAGACAAATGACTGGCACTTTTTCAGGAGATGGTTGTACGCCCAACGTGGCTCATAGGATTTGCAGGGTCCCTGAACACTAGGAAGGGAGCAGGGGGCAGCCAGTTCTGCTCCACAGGATAGCATGCATGACTTGTACGTGTCAAAGTGATTTCGGTTCTTGTTGCACTGGCTATAGGTGAAAGTGAAGCAGTTATTCCGCTTGGCTTCATAGTACCAACTGATGGTTTCTTCTCCACAGTCGCCTATATCAGGTGCTTTTAGACATTCCTCAGCAGGGAGACGTGTGGAATTCACTAAGCTTTCATTCGTGGATTTATCCTTACGTATGACAGACAACATGAAGTGGATCTGGATAGATCCACCTAAGTTGTTTGCCGTGCAGGTATAAATGCCGGCGTCCTGGACCTGGGCATTGTAGATGACGAGTTGAGCGACGTTAGTCACTACTATGTTACCATGCATGTAGTTTGACCTCATGACAGTGTTTTCTTTTCCCTCCAGTTGTTTCTCCCATGTGATCTCTGGTTTGGGTTTGCCAGTGACTTCACATTGAAAGCTTGCTGTCTCACCCACAAACACAATGTTTTGCACCGGATTACTCAGGACTATAGGAGCCTGGATGTCCATAGGAGTAGTTTCCAGGTAAACAGTGGTAGGAAGCATAGTCGTCTCCTCGGGAAGAGGGCTAGTGTTGGGCCACAGCAGATGGAACCGACAAGTAACCTCAGTAAGAGTGACACCCTTGGAACAGGCCTCTGCATCCATGTAGCACTTGTTGTAGTAGGTCATACCGTCTGAGGCACAGGTGAAACGAGGCTCCCGCTCGCAGCGGTCACGGCACTTGCACACAGGCTGCCCGTCCCAAATATCACACTCTGAACCCTGCTGGGTGCACATGAACTTGTCACAGGTAGCCTCTTTCGGCATTCCCACAGGCCCTTTACTTCCTTTCAAGTCCCTGTAGCGAGCGGCCACACAACTCTTGCTTCCACACACGTTTAAACAGCATTTCTCAAATGTCTCACAGTCCTGAGGGACAAGAAAGGAACATAAGTGACTATCAGCAACGCTTCTTTGAGATATACATTTTTTATTTTGGTTTGTATACATTACACATTATACATAAACTAAAATATTTCAATCCTTTCTTTTTTTCTCATTCTAAGCAACAAATATTTAATAATACAGAAAAAGACAAACTTCTAAGTAAACTATGCTAAATTATTTGGTTAAGGGTTCCTTTTGCACAAATTACTGTATCTATGCGCAGGGTCATAGTGGCGATCAGCCTGTGGCTCAGCTTAATCCAAACTAAGTAAAAATCTATTATGATTAAACAAATGTAATTCTAAAGGTTTGGATATTCTATAAATTGGATATCTTCCAAAAAAATTCGGAAGAAAACAGTGCACAGACAAATCATAAAAAGGATGCCGTTTAAACTGAAGTGTAGCTACCGATTAGCTGTAATCAATTATTTTATAGTGCAATGTAGGATTAAGAAAAAAAAAGTTAGCATTTTTTTTTGCAGATGAGCGCGGGGAATACCACAGAAACCATCCTCACCTGATCTGACTGGCACTCGCGCATGCAGGTACTCATGGCGTCCACCCAGAGATTCGGATTCATCTCATTAGGACACATTCCGGCGTGAGAATACACCACTTTGGACACAGTCATCGCCCGGACTTGAAGATGCAAGCGCAAAACGCAGACGTGCCCAAAGAAAAACCAGATCCATCGGGGAAACAACATCCACCACATCTTCTACTGCTTTGTTCAATCGTGCAAAATCTTTTTCCAAAAGTTTACCCCTTTGCAGAACGTCCCGGTACGAACTATACTGAAAAAAAACAAGTGACGAGAGAACGGGATGTATAGTCACATGGGTTTGCTGTGAGTGACCACTAACGTGGAGGTGGAGAGAGAGAGAAGTCGGTGCACCAGAACCACCTTTAATAGCCCTTTGAGATTAGGTAGCGGTGCATGAACCCTGTGGTTTAAGATCAAGCGCAGGATTTACAAAGGCTGTCGGCAGATTCCAGCAAATACCAGGGGGACATTCTAAAACGCTTAACTTGGCTTAATGTAACACCAAACTATATTATGTAAAGACACGTATGTGTGTCCAGAATAAGAACCCAACGCATTTAATTACGCATTAAGCGTTTGGCTCCCATAGAAAACCGTTATACGGACAAGGCTTATTGTGGCGTTTAGTTCTTTGCTTGCTGAGGCATAAAAGCTGTAAATGAAGTGTAAACACAATATAATAAAAAAGTCCAGGTTTCTCTGATTAAAAAAAAAAAAAGAATATAAATAGTTACACAATACAAGTGTTTTACGCATTAACCACGTCGGTTTTTTGAGTTATATTAGAAGCAAACTTTATTAAATTAGAGAAAAAATTAAGAGCAATCTATTACTTTTGCCAAGTTCAAATAACAGTAATTATAGTACTTAGTTGTGTTCATAGCTAATAGCTACCAACACTGCTAGTGTGTATGAAGCATCAAGAATTTGCTCTCATTCTTTTAATTCAATTAAAATTGCTTATACATTTGAAGATGTTTGTTGCTAAAGGGCTTCATTTATATATTTACATAACTTATATATTTATAACTAAAAGTATTCATTCATTTATTTAACTTCTATACCAGGGTCACAGGGATCTGCTGGTAAAAGGCACCCTGGACAGGGGTACACCCTGGACAGGGCACTAGTCTATTACTGGGCCACACACACACATATATACACACACCTATGGGCTTTTTTAAAATCACCAATGAACCCATCATACAGGTTTTTGCACTGTAGAAGGAAACCAGAGAACCCGGAGTAAACCCCACGTAAACACGAGAACATGCAAACTCCACACAGAAAGACAACAGCCATCCGTGCCACCCTTATGTAAGGAAATTCACTCTGGATTCTAATTTTGTGTAAGGGTTCAAAGATGTAGACAAATAAGTTATAGGACACACAAAGTGGGTCTTTGAATAGTTTCTGCTTCGACCTTAAAGTGTGAAGTTGAAGATGATGTCCTCAGGAATGAAACTAAAGACGTGCATAATTTATCGGTTCGTTCTTCCAAACATTTATTCATTCTTCAATCATTCATTCAACTCAAATGTTTTATCCTGGTCAGTCACACAGCGAATCTCATTGAGTGTAAAGCAGGTACGCACCTTGAACAGGATGCAAGTAGACACACAAACACACTAAGTTTTAAATCTTAATCTGAGCTCAGGTCCAAATGGGGATGATGAAGCTGTGAATAATTATTTCGTATTATTTCTACGGTTCTATTGTTTTGTTATACTCGTGTACAATGTTCTGCAGCGTGTTTCTTATATAAAGGGAACATTTGCCCTCATTATTAAAAAAAGTCTTTTCAATCAGTAAGGATACTATTGACAGTGTAATATATGTAAAACCTCTCTGCACTTCCCAGGCTTAGCTCATGCTGGGTTCCTGAGGCCCAGAATCCCCTGTCCTTAACCTCTTTCAGAGACCCACTGTGTCTGCTCTTTGCAAATGCACATACTTCCCTCAACACACAAACACACTGAGTCAGAGGCAGTAAAAAGGCACTAGAGCTGAACATGTCACATTTAAATTACATTCACAAAATCATCAAAGCTTTGCTTTCAATGAAGTGGCCCCTAAGCCCTAAAGACCCTTCAACCATTTCACCCCAGAAAGCAAAGCGCTTACATTCCACACACAGCACCTACACACTATATTAAAATGCGTTATGTATCGGATAACAGCAGCATAGCGAGAGACGGAGAAAATAAACGGGTAAAAAGTCCGATATACAATAGATGAATAAATATATGTTGTGTTTATGTTAAACCAGCGTCAAGCCCAAAGACCAAAGCGTAAAAACTTTTTGGGATGTACTATGTAAGACATTGTGTGATAGACAATTGGACAACAAATGTGCAAAGTAAACACAGATCAGCTAATTGTTCTACAGTTATAATGCTTATTAGGATTCATCAACATAAATCTCTCTTTACTTAAATTATTTCAAACAACCCGGAAGAGGAAACCTAGAGACGGTCCTTCGATAGAAAAACATTAAGACATTTAAAGAGGAAGTAGAAAATAAATCACCTGCAGAAATGGTAGGAATTATTCACCAAAAATATGAATAAAATACAAATTACAGAAAACCTGTTGATGTTAAACAATTAGTACCGTTAAACCTTTACAAAATTAGTCAATCGAATAAAAGAAATATTAGTATATGTATATTTAAATATAGAAAAAAGCGGTAGTACAGCGGAACTGGGTTTGATTCCCAGCACCAACAAGTTGCCACTGTTGGGCCCCTGAGCAAGACCCTTAACCCTTAATTGCTCAGTTATTTGCTTATTTTAATGAACAAACATGAACATAACTGTCTCCAGTTTAAAGACCAGTTGTGCAAATTTGTGTTATTAATGTCATTAAGTGGGATAACATGAGGCAATTGCGCAAAAAAGTAGCTTAAAGGTCAAAATGAAAACGTAAGGATGTAAAGAACTTTGTTCTAGAGCAAGACAGTGTTAGAGATTATCTTCAGGCCAAAATAAAAGTCTCTGTGTTGCGAAACGCTGCTAAAGCTTTAAGGCAGGCATAGAGATGGATTTACGGCTAAATTTGAGACACTTTTGTAGTCAAAATTTTGTCCAACCTAAAAAGACTCATCAGTGCAGCCTTCCACCAGTCCACCTTCATCTTGTCAACAACCTGGTCCAAACTGTGTGTGTGTGTGTGTGTGTGTGCAGACTTCCGTTTCTTAGGCATATTCATGTCTATCTCACCTTAGTACTGTTCCAGCAGGTCCGTTGCTCACAGTGAGGACACCACCAGCTTAAGGATCTTCTACAGAAGGTGATAAACACAATATGCTACTATGTGCTACAATATTTAAAAGACAATCTAGGCTACTGTGTGCTTACGATTTACTGGCAGCACTTGACTGACTTGGCTGCATCGGAGGAGTGATTGCACTTTTGGGTACAGTGCACAAGTGGCTAAGATTCTTAGCACATGTGGAGTCAGGGGAAGAGAATGCGATTAAAATGGCAGCATAGAACATTCACCAGACTGCTTCTAGAGCTTTTTCCAGAAAATGTGGCAGAACATAGGATCTTTAAAGAACAAGATACCTGATGTATCTCCAATTCTAGTTTCATTCCGTTAAATGCAGAAAAAAAACCCCGAACATATGGCAATGCCTCCACAGTTGTCGAACTTCTGGTGGACTATAAATAATAAATTACACCAATTATCCACTTAACACGCATCAGACTATGAGGAGGCGGCAGCACAACGCAGAAAACTACGTTGGTACATGGTAAGAGCTTCAGAAAATGTTGACCATGCTATAATTATCAGTTCATTATTCTGATATTGTGAGTATTTATTCATAATTGTACAAAAAATTGTTTGTTGATATATAATGATTGTGCTGCTGCCAAGAATGAACTGACCAGCAGGGTACATGAATGAACACCGTCTTATTAAAAAGTGGATGATCGGTGTACGTTTCCTAGCTTCCTATCGATGCACACTAATTAAACACCCTTCCTTCAATTAAGAAAAAGGATAAATGTGAAGTATAAATAATTTACATATTTATCTTTTTACCACAGGCAGCGTGGACGGCATCTCGAAAGGTTCAAGAAAGAGACGGCATATAAGACAAAAGAAAAATAATAAAAATAAATCAGAGAGGACACAAATGCAATCTAGACTGTGGATGCATAGGTTAACTCAAACTGTATTCATCATCTGTACATGACCAGTTAGTACACTAGGTTTTTCCACAGAGATTGTTAATTCCTTACACCAGCATTCCCAGCCAGGCCTTTACCACCTTGTGAAAATACAGCATTTGAATTCACAAGCATACAGAACTGATACAGACACACAGACGGGCAGACAGAATGCTTGGGTCTATTTCAGCTGTAGTGTATTTTGGGTGATCCTTTTTAGATTTTAATTCCTAAAATAATATCTAAAGTAAATTCATAGTAAGAAACGAAATAATTACACCGACTTAACTTTAAAAGGTAAACAGTTTTGCATTGTTCACAGAGCCTAGGATGTTGGTAGACATCGCTTGGATAAACGGATCACACCCCCCTGGTGTGTATGTGCAAGGTGTCTTATAGCCTAAACACATTTTATTTGGATAAAACTGAATGCAAGTTTTTGTTTGTTTTAAATCACAGGAAATGGATTTGCAACACAGACCTTTAGAAAATAACTTGCAGCGAACGGCCCTGCTGCTAAACCGACCAGTTATAAATGAGATCTAGAGAACAATTATCCGTTACGGTACCTTTGTCGCTCTTATTATAACTATTAAAGTACAGTAGTCGTAGTCGTAGCAGCAGCTCACTCTCCTTAAACCCTGTTCTTAAATCTTTCAATCTTTAAAAAGTAAAATTCCTTTTAAATAAAATAATAGCAGTCTTTGCTACAGTATTAAAGGCAGAAAAGAAATAATAGGTCCTAATATAAGATCATAAGTATGAAAGTTAGTTTCAGTTTTTGGTTTGCATTGACTAAAGGAGCAGCAAGGGCACCAAAATACACCGTTAACGTATTAAAAAAAAAAAAAAACAACTTTAAATTTAGTGTAAATTTAATAACGCCCCATGCATTATTAACAACCTCTAATTTCCTGTCATGTTTTGTTTAAAGTGCACAGGGTGGCCAACACACAGACAAAAAAACCACTCCTTTTTTCTCGATTCTCAAGCTGTTCTATTATTTCAGTAGATTAAACGACGACGACGACGACGACTCTCCCGAATGGAACTAATAAAACTATCACACTTAAAAGAGAATGTTAGCTTTCAAGCGGATTTTGATCTGTGCTTCGCCGGTGCAAATTAAAAAGAGGCTGTGTGTGTTTGTTCGTGTGTGCTGATGACCCTAACTGACAAGTAAAAGTGCTGGTAAAGACGGTCACGACGTTCCCTGTGAGCTGTGCTCAAAACCACACAGTGGCTTAATTAGCAAACACAGCAGCAAGGCAGATCTGAAAACTTCACAGAAACCAGCAGCCACTTATTTGGATATACGGCTCAAAACCAGTGTTTCTTAAAACTAAAACGACATGTGACAAAACTAACATGTATGAAAGGTGAAAGAGGCTTTGCATCGTCCTTCTGGTGGAGGTCATGACCAGGCACAGGCAAACTATGGGTTTGGGAGAAATGGTATAAGGCTAACATTGTACACAGCCAAAGGAGGATAATGGAAGAATGGCAACCGATGTGTAAAATGGCAAAAATCCATCCTATGTATGGAATTTTGCGATTTAAACCCAAAGTCTCAGATTAGGCAGCGAGTCGGTCCAGCTTGTGTTGAGACTGAGGGCAGGAACTAGTAGGTGAGTCTTGAAGCTTTCATGTTGTAACAGGGCCGGTCATTTAGCCCACCTGAGCCAGAGAACAAGGACAAGCTTTCCGCCTTTTCCAAGACCACCTCTAGTTCCTGGAAGTCCTGCAGCCGAGCCACGTCCTTGTCCTGATGCACAAACAAAACATAATAACGAGAATGAGAGGAGGAAAAAGAATAAAGCTCAACATTAAATGTGCACAACAGTTTGTAGTGTTATTCCTACATAATTACACTAGGAGGATACGAAAAGTGCGGAAGTCTGTATTAAATGTTCTGGGCTTCTTCTTCTGTTTCTCTTGTACAATTAATGTACGAAGCAAAACACACACACACACCTTTCTGAGCATAGTGTTAGGGAGCTTGCGTATTTTTTCCACATGTTCAGCGCTAATGTCCAGCTCCCGGCAGCAGACCCGCAACAACGCCCGGTACGTCAGCTCCTGTCTGTCCAGCTCCACCTCGATGAAATCATTCTCTCTGGCATGTGGGTTCTGGATTCTCACCTTCAGGACGAGTTCTGATATACGGAGTAAGACAGATTGAGGAAAAAAAAAAATAAATAAGACAACTTTTATTTCATAGGGGCAGATGGACACAGTGCAACAAATGAGCCAATTGTTTCGTGCTGATCAATATGTGCTTCCAAAACACGTGTTTCTCTATGGTACATACCCCGTACATTTACAGGGAAGGTGCTGGTGAAGAAGAAAGGCTGAAAGGCAGGCATTGAGCCACCTGGCTGAGAGCCGTTCAGCTGATGAGGAAGAGACTGCTGCCGTGTAATGGTGGGGTTGGAGCTTGCACTTGCTGAAGGAAACGGGGCACAAACAGGGCTGTTTTGTGCAAGGTTGTGATTTTGAGCGTAATCATTATGGTTGCTGTGATGCACCTCCGCAGAAACCTCCATGGACATGGTCCCATTAGTCACCTGGTTTGGCATGACGTTGCTCGGCTCTACCATGGAGACATAAGACAATGCCGGCTGGCTTTGGCTGTCCGAGTACAAGCGCTGCTGCTGTTCCTGTACGGGGGATAAAGTGGCTGGCTCTGAAACCACAGCCTCCGAATGGTCACTGGTTCCGTTCTGGGAAACGTGTCGTGCTATACTCAAGTCGCTCTTATCATTCTTGCAATACACGAAAGGTGGGTTAGACATATAGTTCGGAATAATCGGCAACGCTGCTTCCTTTACTTCAGGCTCGTTCTCCTCTTCCTCCACTACAGGAAGGAATGTCACACAGAAATGCGGCTTCATTAAACAGTCAGTTAAATAAAACAAAATACAGGTGGTACCTCGACTTACGAGTGTCCCAACTAACAAGTTTTTCAAGATACGAGTTGCACATCTTTATTTAAAAACATGTAAAAAAAAAAAAATGCTTTGTTCGATTTGGGACCCGGAACGGATTAATGACATTTCAAGTCATTTCAACACGGAAACCTGATTTAACATACGAGTCATTTGAGTTACAAGCTCCGTCACAGAACAAATTAAACTCGTACGTCAAGGCACCGGTGTAACTGTCTTAGAAAATCTAGGTGGAATTGACTTTACCGGACATAATGATTACTATGAACTAGAGGGATATATATATTCCAGCTGTATGTAGTAATTTGAGAAAATTATAGCCACCTACTCGGAGGAACATATGAGTCAGCTTTTCATATTCCTCAAACATGACATTACTAAAAGCTGCTCGGGTGACAAAAGGACACTGCTGCACAAATAAGGACAAGTATTTAGAAATGAACTACATACCTCCAAGCAGTCTTTTGATCTCAGCCTTGGAGGTCAACTGCACGGCTAACTCCTCTTTTGCGGTGAGAATTTCTTTGTCAGCGCCAGAATTCAGAAGATACGCCACTATGTGTTTGTGGTTTCTCTTGCATGCCCAGTGTAAACATGTCCTAGGTAGAAAAATATTTTTAACCACAGTTAAAGTCCTGCGTCACCGCCTTCTGGTATTTTGGAATATGACAGGTCGTTTCTCCAGAAGACTCATTAGATAGAAAAAAAAAAAAAGTGTCCATTGTATGTGCATGTGTCAGAATCCTGAACATCTTATTGATATTCTAACCTCTAGTATCAGAAAATATTTCAAACGCTAAACTGATTAAATAAGGCCCTCAGTGTGTGTGCGCGCGTGTCGAATGACTTCCTCCTCCGCTCCTGACACATCCCGTCATCATGTCAGACAATATAAAATAAGGCCGCCTTTGGCTTCGAATTCTTTGCATTTTTAGCTATTTTAAAAGTTTTTAAAGTTATTTTTTTACTACTTTTAAGTGTTGCTACTGTTTTTCCTCATACTATAAATCAAGACATCACGCACTGTTTTTTTTATTTTTTATTTTATTATTCAGATATAGACTAGATTGTATTATATTGCTCATGGGAACCAATATTCTTCCCATCGACCAATCTCAGCTCACTAATTAATATATATATATATATTTATTTTATTTTCCCCAGCTGAGCGCCACTTTCTCATTTTAACCTCCAGTTTTTCCTGTATTTACATAAAAGCAAAGTAAGCTGATCTTTACAGAACACTTTTCCAAAAAACCCTATTACACATCCAGCGAGTATTTTTCCTGCAGTCAGTCACAGTACTACAAAATCCATCAGCGGTTTCAGCTCCTCATTGCAATAATATTTACTCACTTCATATTTGCATAAAATGTGAAACTTGGACATCACCGGTCATCTTATATTTACTTTTACAGCATTTGGCAGAAGCCCTTTAACCAGAACGACTCACATTTATCACTTATACAACTGATCAATTAGGGTTTAAGGGTCTTTCTCAGGGGCCCAGCAGTGGTTACTTGGTGGTGCTGGGAATCAAACCCAGATCTTCCAATTAGCAGTCCAACACCTTAACCACTTCCCCATTTTATTATCACGTGACCGTCTGTCTGTGTAAATATATATATATTTTTTTAAAACAAACAATGAGAATACTTCATTATAATGTACTATTTAATATAATGGAAAACAAAAGATTTTTTACTTTTTATTATGCAAGAAAAATCCGTGCATTACAGCCTAAAACAATTTATTATTCACTTAATATATAATAACATCAAGGGGGAAAACAACCAAAGAAACCCCGAGAGCGGAAGCAGGTTAACGGAAGCAGCACACCGCTAGCCGGCTAGTCTTTGGGTGTAGCTCATATTGATTGCATTTCCAGCGCAAAAAAAAAAAAGCTTTAAGCTCTCGGGAAATTTAGCACACCCAGATTGTTAAACTTGATAAACCATACGAGCACAAACAAATTCCACAGTGGGTTTTGACCCCATAACCTACCATCCATTGATTTCATTTTGCGAGTTGATGTTTACTCCGCTTTCCACTAAAGTCCGCACTTCGTCGAGGTCTCCGATTGCACTCGCTTCTCTTAAGCGCTCCTGGAGTTCTTTATCCGGAGACAACGTGGACATCATTTAACTAAATGTCTAGACTTTCATACGAACTACTTAATTAAATGTCCCCGTGTACAGAAGACGAGCTTCCCCCAAATAGAACCACCAAACACCGCGGACGCTCGCCGTCATCCGTTTACAGCGCGATGTTGTCGTTGTCGTTGTCGTCGTTTTAGGCTAACGGATAGCAATACGGCTAAAAATCCTACCTGTAAACGTAGAAACGATTCAGAAAAGCTTATATGTAGACGACAGAAATCAATAACTATATTAATTTACTTGCTGAAGCTTAATGTTTCAAAAATACCGCCTCGTCGAGCAAAGAAGTCCTCTTTCGGTAGTAAGCACTCGTTTCGTTATGGGGGTCACTTTTAGGTGTAACAACAAAGAGGACGATAAATAAGGTTCCTACATGGATATATTTTGCTTATAGAAATGATGATAATAATAATAATAATAATAGCATATTATTATCATCATCATCATCATCATCATCATCATCATCATCATCATCATCATCATCATCTACAGGCTCAAAATTTGGAATATATATAAATAAATAATATATTTTTAAAGGAGTTAATTTTTTTTTCTGTTTCTTAAGCCGTTGGCATGACATTACACTATATAGGCAAAAGTATTATCTTCATAGAGCTCAGTGTTTTTTTGGTGCACCACCCCATGCAGACCTCTACAATAGATTTATTTATTTACCTTAAACCCAAAATCAAAAAGGTTTAAATTTATTCTTTTAATATGATTTGTTTGCATTGTTATTTAATCAAAAAAACCTTTGTGTGTGTACACATTTGCATTTATATATACACACACACACATTTAAACATTTGTTTAATTAGATTACTAAATTCTTGCATGTAATATTTCAATGAATCTTATTACAAACCCTGAGTTTCTTTTCTTTTTGTTGTTAAACTTGTTTACGGCACATATTTAGTATAGAGATGCAAAGACAGCTAGTAAACGTCAGTAGAATTTTATTAATATTTTGTGAATATAGTCGGAACCATTGTTAAGTGTTTTTACATAAACATACACCATTCATACCCTGTTTCCCCCCCCCCATCTATTTATTGCCAGGCAACCACTTTTGCCTTCAGAGGAATTTGTACCAAGCAATATGTCTATTTGGAAGTATTCCCGTTCACATCAGAGAGTTCTACACATCATTGTTGGGTTTAGTAGAAGTGGTGTACAAGAGCAGAGTCCTAATCCTAATCTATATGCACAGACACACAACACATTCTAACAGGATTGGTAAAACACCCCAGGATCTAAAATAATGACTTGGATAACATCATTGAACCCCTTTTTTAATACCATATGTTTTTTTAATACAAACCCTGCTTTTATTGCTGTTTTCTGGAGGGTCAGGGTTTGGTATTCAATATGTTGCATTTATGTTGCCCTCCTATGGACAGTACTGTCAAGAATCACTGTGATCCCTGATCAGGAATATTTACCCCAGAAATGGACTATTGCGACTTTGATCTCGAGTGTTAGTATTCAGCAGTTTTACCGACCCACCAAACGTCTAAGAAAAACATGAGAAATGATTCTAATCACGCCACTGTATACAGATTTTAATTGTTTGTTTACCAAGGGTGATTTTACTGGCTAGTTTGTGTAAGATCACAGACATCAACAGTAAACTTTATTTATATATAAAATTTATTACAACAAAAAACACCAGTTTAGACATTTTTTTTAAACATTTTATTAAAGTACTGTAACATACAATATTTTCTAACATTGTACAAAAAAAATTTAAACTATAAAAAGTTTGTACACTGCCATCACCCCAGTTGAACTCTTAATCTCTTTTCAGCTGGACTAAAAATCACCATTGTGCAGGTCTGGCCCATAATTACTTATTAGTTAACCAATGAAACTTTTATTTTGGACAACAATGAGTGTAATTTGTGTATCGTTTTTAAAAGACACCTATCTACAAACAATGAATAACGCCTGCCCCGTTACCTTTTGGAAATGATAACATTAGGTAAGGACAAAGTCGAATAACACTTCTTTTAGAAGAAGGACATAAAGGATAACAGATTTAATCTGCCGGGATGTATAAATAAACATGCAGAATGCAAACCAGTTAGCCGGCTAGTAAACAGTTTTTAGATTTGCCCCACACATGGGATTTTAGAATCAGAATCATGAGGCCTAAAAGATCTATTGTATGCAACCTGCCCAACATTGTGGTCAGGGAATGTTACATACGAGATATCCATACAGTTTATGACCATGTGACCCTATTCTTTATACCCAACACTAGCCCAGTATAAAGAATAAGGTCACAGACACGAAATCATTTAGACACTCACCTAGAGCTCTAAAAAATACAGAACAGCATATTATATTATATATGACATTAAGGAATAGTGGAGATCTAAATAAGTAGGGAGTGACAGAGGCTATTATACAGTTTATAAGCATTCCTAATCAATTTCAGATTTAAATGCAATTTATTAAAAATGCAGCAATTTTGATCATGCATCTGTTTAAAAGCAGCATTTTAACTCCTTGGTTGCTATGGTACCATTTAGACTGAGCCTAGATGTGATAAGGTGCTGCAAATGACAATGAATAGAGTTGGCAACCATTATCATACACCTCTCACATCCACATCCATCAATCCACTTAGTTGAGAAAAATGAAGGTAACCCACCAACCCGATCTTAGGTTTGACCCAAAGTGAACGTGCAGTGCTATTTATGTTTGTAAAAACGTAAAATAAGTTATACATGTAAAATAAAGTCATTTTGCTGCTTAGCAAAAGGATTGCAAAACTTTTGGGCATCAATAATGCTCACATCGAGGATAAAAACAAATAGAAACCCACAGTATGAACTGGATTATATCGCAGTGACCCCATAGTCTAAAATGTGCGGCGAAGACAGATGATAGAGCACCTTACGAATAAATTATAAATTCCCTCACATAAAGCAGAATGGCACAAACCAGTTCACTTGCCATACTACAGATCGTTGATAGTGAACGACTGTAAAGAACTATGGTCGTGAGGGCATGTGGTCATTCGGTGAAGGTTTCATGGATGGAAGACTATCGGCTGCTTTCGCTCTTCCTGCCAGAAACTTATCAAACTCTGTAGAAAAATCAACGAGAGAATCAAGGCACTGTACTGTAAAGCTTCGTGTTTTTGTTCTTTTGTTCATCAATTGATACCGTTTTAAAATTGTAATCCCTGTTCGATGCCAAATTACATTGCACTAAAAATAAACAACATGAATATAAAGATAATATTCTGGAAAAAAAAAAGCATACCTTTACTAGTGACCCCCTCATCTACCAAATCATCATCCTGCATCACAGAAACAAGAAAAAAAAATGTTGTATGCTCCAAATATCCAAAAACAAGTCACATGACATGCTGAAAACATATTAAAAGTCTTGTTTAGCACCATAAAAACAATGCTTTCTCCCTTTTTTCCTGTTTGCAAATATAAAAGAAGTCTAAAATGGAATGGGTTTCCACAGGTTATAAAACAGTCATAAAAAATCTTCTAAAAGATCTTTATATACAGTGATGGCCAAAATTATCGGCACCCTTGCAATTCTGGTATCTTTATTTACCAATCGAACAATCTTTCGTCATAATTTGTCATTAATTTTGCTTTTCTATCCACGTCCAGGGAGATTAGCTACAGTGCCATGGGCTGTGAATTTCTTTATGATCTTGCACACAGTGGACACAGGAAAGTTAAGAGCTCCTTAAATGGACTTGGGGTCTTGAGATTGATTCCTTTTTTCCACAGTTTTTTCCCCCTCACAACTCTTTACACGTCTTTCTTTTCTTCATGCCCGGTGTGAGGCACAACACAAAAGGTTGAGTCAACTTTTCTCTATTTTTACTGGCTGCAGATGTGATTACTATATTACCCACATCTGTTTCTTGCTAGAAAAGTTACAGGAGCATCACATGCCTGAAAAGCAATTATTTCTTACAATTATGACCAAGGTGCCAATAATTTTGTCCAGTCCATTTTTAAGGTAACTTTTTTTAACAAAAACATGGAATGTTGGACTCAACACTTTGATTTACATAATGAAACAAGGGCAAACAGATACTGGATGCAAAAAAAATAAAAAAATAAGGTGGCTTGCGACACTCTGGTAGACAGGACATGATGTGCGTTTATTCAGAATATACTATACAATTTTTTTTTGATGTTTATACATATGATAGCAGGATAATAATGCATAATGTATGTTAAGTCAGTTGGGATACATCAGAGATGCAGCTTAAGACTTACATCATCCACATCTAGCCACTGTTCAATATTTTCCATTACTTCATTCTGATTGACAGGAATCTAAAGGCAAAAACAGCACAAAATACAACAATGCTGTTACTGCTGGATGGTAAAAAAAATCATTAACACACAGGTTTTACAATATTAATATCTAAGAGAAAGAAAGAAAAAGCCACCCATAATTCCTAATTCTATTAAAACAAAGAATATGGTTTGTCTTGCAGCGAAAGCAAATGTAATAGTTATTAAAAGGAGAGAATTACCACCTGCCACCGAAAAGCATTTACAGCACATAAAAAGATCTGCTCAACTGCACTTTGCATTTTAAAATGAATCCAATTTAGCCACCACTAATAGAAACCACATAGAAAATACCCCATTATCAAAATCCAAAAGCATGCACACGACCCACCATTCCCTTTTCCACCATCCAATAAAACTGGGGGGAGGAGCCAAGGAGGGTGGAGTCAGAGTTGTTTTCCTTCACATAGACAGACAGGTTTTTCAGCCTCGGGTAGAAATGTTAGAACGATTGCTATACTAAAGACTTCTGCATTACGGCATTAAATAAATAGGTTACCCTTATGCAAGTTACTAAAACACTTAAACTACAATATGTGTGTTTCATGATACAAGTATTAAAATGTAAGTCAGTGCTGCTCACCCCTCCAGCAGTGCGAACCTCACTGTATCCTGATGCCAGTTCATCTGCTACAGCGCTTTCCTGACTCTCCCTGACACAAAACATAAGCATAGCAGTTTTTTTTTTTAAACACAATTTGCTCCACTTTGGTTAAAAAGCTAAAAAGTTATAAATTTTTTTTAATATTTTACCCATTTCTCTGAATAACGCCCTTCTCGTTTGTACCTGCAGAAGACCATCATAAGATGCACCATCATTTAAAGAAGATAATCAGTGACAAGGTTACAAAAATGAAGCAATATTTCTTCTAACGAGTGTTTTTCATAATGGTAAATATATAAAGAGAAGGATTTTACAAGGTCGTGCTCATAAAAAAAACACTGAATATTATCTATAAGAATATATCTATAAGGGTTACTTTCAAAATGTATGTGTCTGTCTTGTCTTTAAAAAGGGTTTCCTCAAGACGCAAAATGTCTCTCTTTGTAATGCCACGCTATGCCAAACGTTATATTGCGTTTTTGTACAGCATGGACGGTTTCTATAATTGCGACGTGACAGTGGTGGTATTAAGGAGGTACATCAGTCGGTAAATCCCTACTAAAAGGCCCAGCTACTAAATGCACCGCCCACCACTGAAAAAGAGCTAAATAACAGTACTTACTCAGACAAGCCATGTGATTTGACAGACTACTGACAGGCTCACACACAGGAGGAGTTTCCAGATGGGACTGGCTTTCTGGTTTAAAGGGAGCTTCTAGGTCAATGAGATTGACACCCTGAATGATATCAATAAAAAATAAATAGTAATAATAATAATAATAATCAATAATAATAATAATCTACTACTACTACTACTAATAAATAATAATATAATAATATCTAATAATAATACTAATAATAATAATTCCCACATCAAATGGTGACTGAGATTAATTTACAAACAACATTAAATTAAACATGATTACCGATTGTTCAGAATTCTGCCTGTTGTGCTGCTGCTCAAAACTGGAAACCAAATAAGTGTCAATGAGCAACCACTGACATTTGGATAAAAATTACAACAAATGCTTTATTAGAATCTTCAACAGCTTAAAAACTTAATCAGACAAAGTTTATTTAATATTAAATAGATAGAATTATTACGCATCATGTCTTTAAATTATCATCCAATAATGAGGTTCTTTAAACACGGTCTAACCTGTGATATTCTGTAAAGGTTGTGTTTATGCCATCATTAGCAAGCAGCAGCTGTTCTACCAGCTTCTCATCAGTTACTCTGGGAATGAGGTGAACGATTTGGTCCTGCTTCTGTTTACATGTGAAGTACAACTGCTACTGACAAGAACAGTAAAAACAACCAAGTGGCACAGTTTTTACTGCTATCTACATGGAAAAGTATTGCTTAAGCACCAGAATGATTCCAGCTTTGTTTTAAACCTTCTCTTACCTTCAGGAGTTCTGCATTTGACTGAGGATTGCACTCGGAATTCATTTGAGTCATTATTTCTGACATTACTTTAAGGTTACTTTGGACCGTTTCCAGGTCGGACGTCAACTTTTTTACCTGCAAATAAAAATACATGAAAGCAGTTCATCACTAAAAAAAAATAATAACAACATTTGACTAAGGTAATTAGCAAAATATATATTACACTGCATAAAAAGATACATACAGATGTATACATCGGTCTGCTAATTTAATCCGACTCTGTAGCTACGTTTATTTACTACGAATTAAAATCGGTGGAAATAGACCAGTTGGGGGCACCAGTAAGCAGAATTTATTTAGACCGGTACATTTTCACCAAAAAGGCAACATTTAACCAACAACACAACTTATGTTTTCAATCCTTTTACACACTTTGGGGATAAAATAAGGAAATGCATCTCACTTTAGTACCCAACCTCACTAAGCAACCACAGCTACCATTCAAATTCTCATGGTAGGTTTTCTAATTAATGTAATATAATACGGTACACCTATAGGTAATTTTATACAAATCACATGGTAAATAAATGAGTTTTTTTTTTTTTTTCTTAAACACCAGGGGTACAAGGTGGGATACACCATAGACAGGATTCCAATCTATTACAGGGGCACAAACGATACACTGTAGACAATTTATAGATATTACAACGCACATCTTAGATTACGGAAGGACAGGGAGAACATGCAAAGAACAGGCATAACTCAAACCCCCTAATGCAAACAAGATCATTCTTAAGCCAACCTATGTCCTGTCAAAAAAAAGTTTTAATGTTTAAAGAGACAAAAGTATAAAGGTTTAGGTTCTCCTGGTGCTCTGTGGGTAAAACAGCATAAGCCTTATCCTTTGGATTACCATAGCACCTGTACAGGTGGAAAGAGCCTTTAAGAAAACTAAAAATAATGTATTTTACTGTCAAAAATTAGTTACAAACATAGAAAACATTTAATTAATTATCTTTTGCATGCAATTTACCATTAGTTAATATCACATTAAAGGTAAACAGTTTTTTTGGTAAAGTACTACAGTATATCGGGGTTTTTTTCAAACAGCTTTTTTCCCCCATATATTAAGGATGACGGATTTTCCTGTAATAATAATTAAAAAAAAAAAAACTGTTGGAAAATTATTAGAAAGCCATGTGTGTGTTGAATAATTCTTTTTTTTAACAATTATTTAAAAAAAAAAAATGTAGATAGTTGTTATTTTAATTAATTTTTCAAAAACACTTTTAAATGACTTGTTGCTAGTGTCACTAGGTGTGTGTCTGATACCTGCTCAGATGATAAAGTAATTGGACCCTCTGTGTTCTGCAAGGGGGGGTTTGCCTGCTGTTGGATCTGAGCTTGTGGTGTGGATGAGACAGGAGCTTCGCATCCAGGATCAGATAAAAACCGCTACAGGGTTGGGTAGTGAGATGGATTTAGCAAGAAGAGAAACATGGACCAAAACATGCACCAATGGTCAAACAGGAATACATGCTTAATCATTGTACCCGCTGGAGTTATTTTAAAAAATCTATATATTTTTTTTAATTTCATAGTTTCCAAATGTACCTTGCTAGGGGTGTGTATTGGGCTAAGCACCTCAGCCACAGGAAACTTTGTTCCTTTCCTTCTGAGCTCTTCATACACACAAACTACACCAGTTAAATCCGGGGAGCTACGGAACGCATCGGCCCAGGCCTGGAGAAGAGAAAGAGAAAGTGATTTGACACATCCAGCCCTTTATGCGGCATGACATTGTTAAAACAAACCCGGAGTAAGATCATTCACATGTCATTAATTATTGCTGGTATCTAAATTTTTTCTTGCAGACATGCACAGTGAGAACTTCCTTACTGTTACATAAAACATCTAACATTGATACCTGTATAATTGTCAGTATTTTGTCATGAACAACCAAAGGGGGCTGATTTCTTGGTAAAATGGTTCGAACCAAAACCCCTTCGACAAAATCTTTAGAAGACACTAGGGCATGGAACCTGTAGCCACAGTTTTTCACACAGGTCTCCAGAACCTTTGAAACCATCAAAGTGGAAAATGTTATTATAGAAATCACAGTGACTGTAATACAATACATATATGCATCATTGTACTTTACCACCACAATTAACTCATAACACATAAAGCTACACATAATAACAACGGTGTCTGAATATGAATATTATGCTCAAACGTTAACTATGTACAACAGATATTTAACAAAGCAATATAAAAGCAAGCTACCCACTGTTAACGCTTGCATGACCTCTTTAAAATTCTTATTCCCCACAATCCTCTTTTTTATTGCTCTGACTGCATCTTTGGGACTAAAAACACAAACAAGAAGTTAACAAGAATAAAATACATCACACATTCTAACATGTTATGTGGTGTGGGTGTTGTAAAATTACTACACACACACCCATCTTCTGTCTCGCAGATCATGTCGCAGATCTCCATATTGAGTCCCCAGTCTTCTGAGTGCAAACTGGTGGCAAATTCTACAACACACACATGCACAAAGTCGTAAATTTGCAGGTTAATGCATTCATAACAGCATAAAGGAGGGTAATGTGTTATTACAACCTAATTACTATTAATAATTTGTAGCCCAGAGGCATTTGAAGATGCCGATGGTTTACGGTGAAAAGATAAAGCTTGGTTTGTGCGGGTGTCGTTTCCTTGGCTCAGTTTCTGTGCCGGTGTAAGATTGTGTTACTACTCACTCTACCGAGCTGTGAGGGCAACCTTGAAAAAAGCACTGAACTTTTTGTTGGACAAATATTAACCCAGAAAAAAAAAAAAAAAAAAGAATAATTTAAGTCCCGAGGCGGAATCCAGAGTGTCTGCTTAATAATACTGAAGAGCAGATGTGGGTAGTAACGAATAACATTATAACTTCCTTTTAAAAGTATACTAAATGATGTGTACTTTTACTGTTACTCAAGTACACTTTATAAAAAAAAAAAAAAGTAAGCAATGACAAATATCCTGTGAATCTACAAGCAAAAAAAAAAAGTTCATAAATAAACGTTTATTCTTAACATCTGCATATTTTAATATCCAATAAACTGAAGAGCAAACTATTACCTAAATAATGCATTTACTTATGCAGGGCTAAAATATTTAAAAAGGAGCTCATTTTAAGAGGTGGAAAAATAGAGACATAGTTAACCATCAGAAAAAACAGGTTATGACAGGTTATGTGACGTTAA
Organism: Bagarius yarrelli; assembly: GCA_005784505.1. Taxonomy (NCBI): domain Eukaryota; kingdom Metazoa; phylum Chordata; class Actinopteri; order Siluriformes; family Sisoridae; genus Bagarius; species Bagarius yarrelli. Next base: position 2,605,986 of record VCAZ01000022.1, read on the forward strand.
TGTCCATCACAGGACTGAGAGAAACTTTACTTTAACCTCACCAAGTAGTGGGAAATCCAGAGTTTTTGCTTCATGACTAATTACTTGAGTAGTTTTTTTACTTGAGTAAATATTTTTTATACAAAACATGTACTTTTATTTACAGATTTTGGCTCCGTTACCCACCTCTGCTGACGAGAGGGTGTAACATAGCCTATGATTCATTAGTCTCTGTCGGTGCTTCAGGCAGAGGTTATAATCCACTGCCCATTTGATTACACTTTTGTTCCACATTGGTTCAGGATCTGGGTGGGGCAACAACTCCCAAACAAAAAAGCTGAACTTTTGCTCTTCACGCTGATCAGAATGGCTTCAATGCCAAGTCACTGTTATGTTGCTTTAAAATCATTCTTTGTTCATGAGGTTTGGCACAGTCACTGCTACTGTCAGCCGCCTGGGCACACTGGTTTATTCAGGCAAATTAATAGGGCAACTGAAAAGGGAGGGGACGGCACTGGAATGTGAGACAAGGGTGTGTAAAGTGAGAGTAAGAATTTGGTTTAATAACAACCTGTTTGTTTACTATTATGTCCCCTGATTAGTTGTATAATCATCATTATTATTATTGTTGAAACTAATCGATATAGATTTAGAAGGAAAATTTAAAAAAAAATAGCATCAAAAACAACTTTTGGTGTCACTAATCAGACAGACATTTTATAACCGAAAGCATTCTAATGATATATTTTTACAGTAAATACATAAACATATACATGCAACGCCATTTGACATTTAAGACAACGCGATTCACATTGCACCAATCAAAATACAGACATTCACCATTTAATCCCGCCTCCTAAAAGTAACTTGATAGATACGGTGTCAGTCAAAGTTTATTCTTTTATCCATGCATTTACGGTGCATTTGTAGCTCGTTGTAAAACGATGTTTTGTGGCAAGTTCACATAAGATATATTTTACAGTATATTACGCCTTAAACGCAATAAAATAAAATGTCCGGATTATGCGCTTAATGGAAAAAGCTCTGCTATTAAATGCAGCAGACTCGCTAACCGGCGCGTCTTATGCTGTTATTAGTGGGTTGTTGTTTTTTTTTACTCACCTATGCGCTGACCTACAGGTGTAGAAAAAGGGTTTCCTGTTAAAAAATCCATGTTGTAAAGTGTGTATAGTTTTTCTAAAGATACCTGACAGCAACGAAAAAATAAAACCCAAAACAAACAAACGCTCCCGTCTCTAAAAGGAATTTTACCCGGCGAACTGGAAACGCAGCAATGCTACGTCATCATTTAAAGGGGACGCATACCGGCGCACCTAACATTATTAATAATAATAATAATAATAATAATAATAATAATAATAATAAAAAATGGCAGCACAGTGGGCTTAGTGGTTAGAACACTTTCCTTACAGCAAGGTCAACCGAGGTTCGATTCCCGATTAGGGGCCTTTCTGTCTGGAGTTTGCATGTTCTCCCTGTGTTTGTGTGGGTTTCCTCCCACAGTCCAAACATGTATATTGGTGATTCTAAATTGCCCATAGGAGTGTGTGGGGCCCTGTGATGGACTGACGACCTGTCCAGGGTGTACCCCTCCTGCCTTTCGCCCTTTCAGAGTCAGCTGAGATAGACTCCAGCAGATCCCCGTGACCCTGAATTAAGAAATAAGTGGGTGTAGAAGATGAATGAATAAATAATAATAAAAATGTTTAATCACAAACATTCAATTAAAAAGCATAGCTTCTATTCTACCGTATATTATTTGCACCCCAACTAGGTCAAGTCACGTCACCTTTATTTATATACTGCTTTTTAACAATAGAGATTTAAAGCAGCTTTAGAGAAATCAAATAAGACAATAGTGAACACTCATTAAAAAAAACCCCACTTGTATCTGTAAATGAAGTGTCCCCAAAACCAAAACTCCACCGGTGACAGAATGGAGAAAAAAAAAACCTTGGGAGAAACCAGGCTAAGTGATTTGTGATCATTTAAGTATAATAGAAATTAGTCTGATTTGATGTGCAGTTGGTGTTCCACTTTATACTGGTGTCCCAATGTTGTTCAGTGGGATTAAGGACACGGCTCTGTGTACAGTAGGACGCTTAAAATCTTGAAATTTGACCAACCATGTCATTATGGAGCCCAGGGGCTTTGCACACAGGGGCACGGTCATGTTGGGACTAACAAGCAAAAAAAAAAAAAAAATTTGTAATGTTACAGCGAAGGAGATTTTAAAGTTTAATGGATTGGAGAAGAACCACATATAGATCTGATGGTGAGGTGTCCAAACGTTTGGCCATATAGAGTCAGTTAGGTTATAGAATCTACACAGTAAAGAAAAAAAAAACCCACAGATGAAATATTTGCTCTAAGATGAAGACGTTTCTAGAATTTCTTAGAGACAACCTTACAATACTTACGTCATCATTTAAGTATACATTTTTAATTAGAATAATAATATCCACAACTCAGACTGACCACCGCCATTAACACTCTCTACAAAAAAAAAAAAAACACTGTAGGGAAAAAAGCACAGGGACACACACCACCCAGCGTTCTCTTTGCTCAGACACACACTCACAATGCAACCTGAGACATTGTAGACCGGGAACTATCATAACACACAAAGCACATTTTTTTAAATAACAGCTTTCTTCCAGAAAGTCAGCCTGGCGGTAAGAGACATAATAAAAAGGGGAAAAAAAATGTCTTCCAAAAATCTTTTTGTGGTAAAGATTAAGTCTTTATCTTTATTATATGATATCTGCTGCTACATTTACCGGCTGTATATTTGCACAAGTATAATTATCTGTTATACAATTACATTACGAACCAGCTGATGAACCAGCACCATGAAAAACTGCTAAATTTGAAGTATTTATATATGAGTAGCAGAGTCTATAGTTTGCATCATATAGTGTTTGTGTGTAAAGTCATACAGCTCTTAAAATGAAAATTAGGAGCTTGGCACAACACTAGGACCAGTGTATCTGTACTGTCTGTATGGCAAATAAACCTTTAGAAAGCTAAATATTAAAATACACAATTATATTTAATAATACATTTAATAACAATATTAATATTTTCTATTAATTCGGTCCATCTGTATTAATATCTGTATTATATCCTTACATATTAGTGTAAACATTTGTTTTACTTTTTCCTCACAATTCCTGTCGCCGCCTAACAGCTGTACAACAGTAAAAAGAATTATAAGATGATAGCATGCCATTGCATCAACAAGGTATGCACCTATAAGAAGAGTACATAATTTGGCAATTATTCCAATCAGACTGAATGCATTATTTGCATCTTTTGTACAAATTGCATTTATATATCATTTAATATTCGGTTATGACGTATGATTAGAGAGTTGATGAGTCATAGGACTGTCATAAACAGAACGAGCAGGATTGCAAAAGGATTAGTTTGGGAAGAAGCATTAAAGTTCACAGGATCATCTGAAATGTCAGCTCCGGTGCATCGTGGCTTTTAATTAACTAAAACATTAATAATGTCAATATTGTTGATGGAAAATAATGTTCATGCCATTCAGATGCTACAATAGGACCATCTGCTCGCAGTTCTTTTATGCATTTACATTGCATTAACCCAACCACAGTTTTATTCGGGTTTTTAACCTAATCATGTCTAGATTTAATGCAAAAACAAACAAAAAAAACCCCCACCAGAATCTTTAGAAAGAGAAAACTCTAAGAGCAGAAAATACACCACTAATGAGAGAGGTTAGCAGAGAATAGCTAATTGGGTTGAGCTAAATCGAAGTCTAAGATGCCAGAACACATCGAACCTTGAGATCAATTGGCTAAAACAGCACAAGATGACCTTAAAACACACCAAGCATCTAGGCTTGCGCTAGTTGCTAAGCAAAACTGGAAAGTTACTGATCTGTTCTGTACGAGCTCATACAGAGAGCACTGGGTGTGAGTTTAGAACCCTTATGCAGAAACGAGAGAGAGAGAGAGCACGAGGGTTAGCTAGATGGAGCTGGGATACAGGAGAGGAATGTGGCCTTGTGCTTGAGTGTGAAACGTTTTCAGAAGCATGAGGAATAACATTTCAACAGGTTATAAACTCAGAAAACAAAACTCTCTTCACAACCTAAAGGGAAAAAAAGTCTTTTCTTATGTTTTCTATCAATCTCTTTTTTTCTTACTTTCTTGTTTTTCTTTTTCCTCTTATTTACCCCTTCTTTCCTTAATTACTCTTTTTCTCCTTTCTTCTCCGTTCTCTCTTTTGTCAATTCATTTTCTTTCTCTCTATACCAGGGCTGCGCCCCATACCTGGTGCTACCTAAATGACCGCACGCCGAGTGCTCAGTTCTTCGTTCTTTTATAGGCGCGCGATCAGGTGCCTCGCATTCCGCTGATTAGCGTCATGGCGGCGTTGCCTGGCAACCGCGCTGTATTGCGCCTGCGGACGCGCCTGACTGAAAACTCGCGGAACGGCTCTATTACAGTAATACTGGGTAGCTGTCCGCGAGTTTGCCTGTCAAGAAAGAAAAAAGAATACATAGTCGATATAATGGCTTAGACTTATTTCTCCCTTTGTATAAGAAATTCATAAATTCATTCATCTTCTGTACCTGCTTATTCCCTAATTCGGGGTCACAGGGGTCTGCTGGAGTCTATCCCAGCTGTCTCTGAAAGGGAGAAAGGCAGGACAGGTGGTACACCTTGGACAGGTCACCAGTCCATCACAGGGCCACACACACACACACACACACACACACACACACACACACACACACACACACACACACTCACTTTTATGGGCAATTTCGAATCACTAATCAACCTAACATACATGTTTTTATGTTCCTTTAAATTGTAATATTTATATTTACATCATTTAACAGATGCCCCTATCCATAGAATCTGAAAAATATCATTAAAAAAAATATCACATTTGTTTCTTCAAAATGCAAAATGCCCCAATGTTAAACATTAAGGTTTATAGGATCTGTAGGCGAATCTCTGTAGGTCTACATGTGAAAACATGTCACTCTTCATGTGGGGAACTGGTAGCACAGTGGTTAAGGTGTTGGACTGCTAACTGAAAGATTGGGGTTTAATTCCAAGCACCACCAAGTTACCACCCCTTTGCTTTGTCCCTAAAGTCTCACTGGATAAGGACATCGGCCAAATGTCAATACATACAAATCACAAGAAATCTCGTCCTTGCACTTAATGTCTGCTTAGATTGTATGATCTGTAATAGTGTTTAGTCATCCCATGTTTTGCTATTAAAACAAGCAGCACGCAACTAAACATAGAACGAGGGATCACTCACTGGAACGAGTGGCACTCGTTTACTCAATTTTTTTTCCTTACTACATGACTGCTTTTGCTTTACATTTCAGTCATTTTTCTGTGACATGTTGCTAGGGAACAAAATCGAAAGCATAAGGTGTGTCAGGCAATCCATGATGCATGTCTTTGCTCTATGCAAACTCTTCTGCTGTTAGATCCTTCACCACCCACAAAGATAAGCTCTTTGTTGGTTATCTTGCTTGAATGTTTAAAGATTGTGAAGTTTCCTAAAGTGATACAATCTTTGTAAAAGTTGTTTTTTTGTAGTAAAATCGGTAAAAGAAAACTGACAATATCAGTTATCGATATCAGACTTCTTTGCATTTTTTTTTTTAAAGCAATAATGCTACTTACATGCTAGTCTTGCAAACCTTTAGTTTGACCAGAGGTGAACCAAGATGAAGTGAGGTCCCCAGGCAAAATTAATTCATGAGGCCTTTCTAAAAGAGTGTAATGAAGATATATTTAGAGCGCCCTTATTTATTAATTTGCCGGGAGACCTCACTTCATCTTGGTTCGCTTCTGGTCAGACCAAGGGTTTGCAAAACTACCATGTAAATTTAAATGTTAATGATAATAACATTTTTAATCGTTCAAATGGTCAGTTGTCAGGGCCCCCCCTGCCTTTCCTGCCCTATTTCTACACCTCTATGGACACCGAAGCACCTCTTACCAGCCTGACAAGAAAAGCAACCCATCACAATTCGTTATGTTAAGTATCGTGTTTTAGTGGTTAAAAAAGTTACAAAAACAGACTGGTGTGCTACCCCAGATAGCGTATTAATTGAAATTTGTATTTATATCTGTATTTTATCTTTATTTAAAGGGACAAAAAACCCCACATATTTCTGCTTTAGACCTAAAGAAATTCAGAAAAATAAATAGATTACACACTTATTACAAATGACACAGTGTAAAACAACAACTAATTAAACAATTCTAGCAACATTTATATCTTTGAGATGTTTCCGACTTTCCTCCATGCATCTCAATGAACCTCCGCACTCAGCGTATGAGTCATCCCTACTACGCAGTGCGGTGGCTTCGAGAGAAACACAGCAGGTTTACTGGTTTGTCCACAGCCCCTTTAGTTAATACGACCATGACTTAACTGTTTAATATATGCTATTAATTTAACTATTAATTATATGCTATCCATGCTAACCCAATGTAAATATTAGAAAATTTATTATGGACAGTATTAGAAAAATTAAAAAAACAAAAGAAGCAGCAGTTTTTTGGGAAAGAAGACACATTGATTTTCTTTACTGAAAAATAAAATATATATATATTTATTGACACTTGACATATGACCACTGAAAACATCATACTTCACAATCTGCTAAGGTAAAGCCTGGGAAATCGTCCCTTAACACAAACCAACACTAGCTGCTCTTTTCTACACACTAGTTAACACCATGAAAGATGCAGCTAAAAGAAAATATAGTACACTAGAAGAAGAGCATGAGCAGCTGTTGACAAAGCAGAGCTTCATTCTATTTAATTTTTACATTTTTACTCTATTACAGAATATTTTCTGTAAAATAGACTTTTACAGATCATAAAAAAGTATTTAAGATAAACCTCAGGCACATACTAGCCTTTTGATTCTTCTTGGTATTATAATCACTTTCTTTTTACTCATCCTCATTTCTCTCTCATTCTCTCTCTCTCACACACACACACACACACACACACACACACACACACACGTTCCCCTATCTCTCACTTCCTCTTTAACTCTCTCATTCCCCTTCGTATGGTCTTTTTACCTCTGTCTCTCGTTTCTCTCTTACCCCTCTCACTTTCTTACTCCTGTCACTCTTTTTCTTCCTCTCTGTCTCTTTGTCCCACTTAGTCTCTTTTTACCCCTGTCTCTTTTTCCCCCTTAGTCTCTTTTTACTTCTCAGTCTCCCCCCTCTCTCTCTCTCTCTCTCTCTCTCTCTCTCTCTCTCTCGAGCACAAGGACATATCAGTGGTTCAGGCTGAGGTTTAAATACAGTTGCAGAGAAAGGCAGAACATTTCAGAAACACTAAGAACATTGCAAGTTCATTCTAAGCAACATAATATAGTAAAGTAAAGCTGCTGCAACACAAATAACTGCTGTTTTTTGCTGACAAAAATAAAAAAACCTATTGATTACCCAAGGATTCAAATGTACAGTTGTATACTTCTTATCAACAGAAAGACATACAAATACAGTACACACTACAGTATAATAACAATTAATTCAATTGCATCACATTGCATCATATTTATCTACCTTTTTCATTTAAAAAATAATTTTCGCAATTCGCACATCAATAATGAAACGTTAGCAAATCATAAAATTGTGTAATGGACAAATGTTTCGGGACACCTGACATCACACAAGTGTTTTCAAACCTCTAATTCCAGATTTAGTCTCACTATAAACTCTTGTAATAACCTCCATCAGTAGATTGAAATGCTATAGTATATAGACATTATAGACATTCGAAGACGTTAAACGTTGTGGTTTTAGATGTGCCGTTAAGGTGTCCACAAACATTTGACCATATATTTTATCTTATATCATATCTTCTCTTTTTATACTATTATTGGCCTGTTTTTTCTATTTCTTCTCGAATTCTTGTAATTACTATCCTTGTCTCTTCCTCTACATGACAGAGCAGGTAAAACCGCAGCATTCTTTAAGCAGGGTAAATCCAGCCTTGGTCACTTTTGGAGAGGACACCTGCTGAGCCCTAGAAGTCATTCTTTTCTTTTGTAAGGAAGCTGGTTTAAGAGAGAAAGAGATGGAGAGAAAAAAAGAGGAGAAAAAAGTTTACATTTACTATAGATTAATAATCATGCACTGATACCTTAATTATTACTACTAATAAATTTATTTTAAAATTATTCATCTTCTATACCCCCTTATTCCCTAATTCGGGGTCACAGGGATCTGCTGGAGCAAAAGGCAGGAGGGGTACACCCTGGACAGGTCGCCAGTCTATCACAGGGCCACACATGCTCACTACTATGGGCAATTTAAAATCACCAATCAAACTAACATACATGTATTTGGACTGTGTGAGGAAACCGGAGAACCCGGAGTAAACCCACGCAAGCACGGGGAGAACATGCAAACTCCACACAGAAGGAGAATTGAACCCGGGTCTTCTTGCTGTAAGTCAACTGTGTTACCCACTAAGCCACCGTGCTGCCCCCTTTTATTGTTATTATTAATAATATTATTAAAAACAAACATTCACTATTAATTTAAAGAAAAGAAAATGAAATAAAGTTAAGATGGAACGGAATCTTGCTTTCTTTTTTTTTTTACTTTTCCATTTTGCATTTATTTATACTTGTAATACTTCCGCACATTTAAGAGTTAAAAAAAATTATTTTAATAATTAAGTACAATTAATATCACTAAAAAAACTATACTTTTAGGTGTTGCTTTCAGGTACTTAATTTGTGTCTGAGCACAAGTTAGTACATGTTGGTTAGTTAATCTATGAATTAGCACATAATGCTAAATGACATCAAATCTTCTTCATCTAAGGCTACAATATTAGAAAAGAGATAATGCCATCAGCTAAATGAATAAAAGTTGATTATAATGCTACGTATTTAGGTTTTAAGAATTTAACCGAATAGAATTTTTCAAAAAGTAATGCTGTATATTGACTGGTCAGTGAACATTTATAGTTACCTTTATAATTAGGATTTCTCGTACCCATGCATGCCTTACATCTCTAAAGGGCTTTGGTTTAAGTTAAAAATTAAAAGAATGCAAAGCACGGTTTACATATCATTTTGTTAAACTGGTGCATAGAAAATATGTTTGTCAGCAGAATTCTGGGTAAGTCTGGTTACGCCCTTTTTTACAGATCAATCAAATTAAAGTGTCCACAAAATAACATAATGTTCCAATAATAATAAATCAGTATCAACGTCCTCTTCGAAAAATCGCGCTAAATCTTGTGTGATGCGTATTTGATTCAATACCAAATGAATGGTATCGAATCAACACAAAGTTGACTGATCTTTGTCACTTTTGTCCTATAATGAAACATCTCCATCCTGATAGCAGTGCCCTTTCCCTGAATGATAATACTCCCATCAGCCAGGCAGGAGAGCTCATTACAAGTGGTGTAAATCATATGCTTAGGCTCTCATTGTCACCAGAGTTCAACCTCATTAAATAACACTATGGGAGATTTTGGGTCAAAGTGGTGGATAGGTGACCTCTATCACCATCATCAGGTAAAAAATATATTAGCTGAATTCTTTCTCTATGTCTAAATCTCTCCTGTATTCAAGTCAATACTTTTATTTTCTTAAAAAAATAGTATCTATTTACAATGTCCTGCAGCAACACTTTATATTTGAAGATCTCGGTATAAGTCTGTTTGCATAAAAACTGGTGACACTTTTTATTATATTACATAAGCAAGAAAAACAGTTTATGTTCAAGACCAAACATTTAGTTTCAATGGTGAACACAAATCATTTTATAGCACGAAAATACATACTTTTCTTGGTGGCGCCCACAGGATATTTTGCTCGTAAAAACTCGGCCATCTCTTTGTCCTCTTCCTGCTCTCTATGTGGAGAAGAAATGCATGCATGAATAAAGCACGAGCAGAAAATAGAGGTAAACAAGTGGAAATCGTTTAGGTGCTGCAGACACCATTACCTTTTGCATATATTCACACATGTAAAAGTTCTCCAGCTGACAGGAGAGGTTTAAATGATTGAAAGATTCTGACATCTCTCTCTCTCTTTCCTTCTCTCTCCTTCATTCCATTCGCTGTACCCTTCATATCTTCACTAACTGACAGCCGTGTTACTCACTGGCTTTTACTGATAGGAGAAAAAAGTGGGAAGAAATGTGCTTTCCAGTTTGAAATGTTAATTTTAGATTGAATAAAATAAATAAATAAATATGTTATGTTAGGGGGTGGATTATAGAGCAGCCTAAAATCCAGTGTCACACCTTATTATGCTATCAGGCATTTGTCTCTTCTGACAGCAGACGATCTGGACAGCATAAACCGTGACTGACTGAAAAAATCTGACTGGGATGTAAAGCAACTTTTTGGTGTCACCCAAATGAGTCTGGTTACTTTACCTCAGCGAGTTTTTCCTGGCCATAGTCGGACCAGCTTGCTTATTAGGGACAAACTTACACTTTTTTTTTAATGTTACTGTTTTCTTTGTAAAGCTGCTTCAAGACAATGTCTATTGTTAAAAACGCTATACAAATAAAATAAAATAAAATTGTAATTTAAAAACAAATTTTAAAATCCGGCTTTTACCACAAGCAAAAATAGCTTCCTTCTCCCATGAAAATCCTGTAGAAACCAACTAATCAGAGTAACTTTTGAAATCCTGATACTATTTTTAGCTTTGTTTGCCATATGCATTAGATGATAAAACTGAGACATGTTATAACACTGTGATTCTAAGACATCAACAGTCCTAGAGATCAAAATATGCAGTGCTCCCCATGTGAAAATGGCTGGTGTTACTTTCTTTCCTTTGTCACAGTAATAGTACTCAATCATGAGCATCTGTAACTACGATATGTAAAACTGGGCAGTTCTGTTTTTTTCCAGTCAACAGTCATCTGATCTTAACGATAACAACATTACAGTTCATTCCCGCTGTTATTTAATGTTACGCTGGTTGCCTATTATTATAGCTGGTGGTCTTATTATATTTTAGAAATCCCATGGTTGCCCTTTGGTGGTCTGGCATGGTATAGCCTCACATATCTCTTAGACTAGACATTTACCATACATTTGTGCTGAAACAAATATAACCAACCTCAGTCTCTCAAACTCCACATCATCCACCAGAAAGTCCCGCGTCTCCACCAGCTTATGGATCTGCTGTAACAGCTCCTCCTCTCGCTGCCGGTCTTCACTAGACTTGTCTTTATCTAGTAAGCAAAAATTGGTGTAAATAAATGAGCTTTGACAGTATATTTTAATCAATTATTTCCAACCTCTATTTTTTATTGATTATAAAAGAGACTAAGATGAATGTTAGTTTGAAATCATTATGGAAAACGTTTTTACACTGGAAAATGCACAAATATTTCTGCATTAATGATTTTTCTTTTCAACATACCTACAAAATCTAGATTGATTTTGACAAGAAAATACAAAGAATAGCCAGATGTAGCTAGACTGTATAGATAGACCGACTGTAGGGCCGCACGATAATAATACGATATTCGATATGCAATATCATATTTTTACAAAATCATATTATCGACGTGTTTCTTTAGAAACATTCTTGTGTCCAAAGATTTTTATGCTAAGCAAAGCTGATTCAAATTGTTGTGCTTGGTTTTGAGATTTGTAGTGTTTTCCCTTTGCGTTGTTAATTGAGATTCATATGTTCTACATAGAACTTCAGTCTGCATGTGGTCATCTTTAAACCCAATTAAACCGAAATACTGCCATCTCTTTAAGGTGCTTTTCGGTTTTGGCACTAAATCGTCAGGAGCAGCTACGGGTACCTCTGGCTTATCAAGATTCTCTCGCTATGAAAGCTTGTTGATTGTCAGGAAGTGGTGGCCCATGGTTAAGGTTTTGGTTTGCCAACCTGAAGATTGTGGGTTCGATTCCCAGCTCCACCAAACCACCACTGCTGGGCCCCTGAGCAAGGCCCTTAACCCCCAATTGCTCAGTTGTATAAATGAGATAAAATGTAAGTGGCTCTGGATAAGGGCGTCTGCCAAATGCTGTAAATGTAAATGTCATGCGCAAGCAAATCCCAACTAACATTTGCAAGCCAAATATTTTACTATCCGCATCGATCTAAAACTTTGACCATACATTATTATTATTTGACGTAATAAATCGCTTATAATAAATAATTGAGATGTGCATATTAGAGAAAAAAACTAATATTGATGCCAATAAATGGAACATTTTACATGCCTTGAACAAACTTGCCAAAATGTTGACTAATAATGACTATAGTTCATTATTAGTCAACTATAGTTCAATTGTTACATAACAAGAATCTGTATAAAAGTGTCTTCAGGAAGAAACCTGCAACATGCAGTTTTACTAAACATCACTGGAATTACAATTAAAACTGTGCATGGAAATGAGTTCCTGCTGCCATAAGCACCACACAGTTTTAAGTCAGCTGGTCTACAGGGACCCTTGATGAAATCGATGACATATAAATAAATTAAAAACTAGATCTTATTATGTATGTGCTATACCAAAATTATTATCAATTATTAATTGGAACATCGGGATTCGATTCCCAGCACCACTAAGTTGCCACTGCTGGAACCCTGAGCATAACATTTAACCCCAATTGCTCAGTTGTATAAAAGAGATAAGTCGCTCTGGATAAGGACGCCTGCCAAAATGCCATAAATGTAAATGTAAATGTATATGATGCAACACATGGAAACATTGCATTAGCGATTCATGTATTTATATAGGTTTTTGTTTCCGTGGGCCTACCTGGGATCGATACCAACTTCTGCAGTTCTTTTTTAAGCCTTGTGATCTCTTTACATAGCTGAATATCATCCATCCTAAAGAAACATGATATAAAGCAACCAGAAGAAGAGACATACTGTTAGGTATCAGCTCATTTATCCGGCAGATGGTTTTGAACAAATATTTATTAAAAATCTATAAAAGCAATGATCAATTCTAAGCAAAAAAAGGGACATTAAAATGTATTTATTTTAGAAATCCCTTTAGTACCACATGCATTTAATTCAATTGTATTATTGATCTTCAGTAATCTCTTTATTCCAGTCATGGTTCTCAAGGGTTTCCTAGCGAATTCACAGAACTTGTTGTGAGGCGGGATGATGCATCGTAGTGCACCACACACATTCACACTTTCTTTTACACATACTTCGAGTTGCCAAACCACACACAGCATGTGAGGTGGAAAAAGGAAAAAAAAATCAAAGAAACAATGTGGGGAAAAAAAGAACATGCAAAACCCTTTTCCACAAAAGAACCCAGGCTGAACTTTGAACTAAAAGTTTTGAAATTTCTCTCTGTCTGTAATGCCACACCGTCTTATATTGCGTTTTTTATGGTATTGACGGTTTCTATAAATGCGAAGTGACAGTGGTGGTATTAAGAGAGATAAATTACTTTTGTCTAGGGTTTAGAACAGGGGTCAGCAACCCGCGGCTCCGGAGCCGCATGTGGTTCTTTCATACTACATCTGCGGCTCCATGAGTAATTAATCTAAATTTATTTTATTTTAGTTACTTCGTTTTTTTAATAATTAAAAAGATGACGGAGCACAGAAGCGGACTTGATTTTAGTTTAAATAAGTATATACGTAAATAATTTTAGGTACACTTCATCCCAGCGTTTTCTTGCATGCAGACATAAAAAGTCATTTTCGCAGTCGATGTTTATTGCAACACAAGTTTTAATAGATATTATAAAGTTAAAAAAACAATGTATGCAGTGATATCTTTAATGTAGATGTCGGAAGAGCTTTGTGGCTCTCTGGAAGCCACAAAGCTCTTCTTTCTCTGGAAAACTGGCCCAAATGTCTCTTTGAGTTTTAAAGGTTGCCAAAATAAGTGAATATACAACAAACCAGCCTATTGTTAAGGACGCAGATAAAAAAAATCAATAAAATGCTCTTTTTTTTTATATTAAAACAAACTGTGTATATTATTTGTCTTATAAAACCCAAAGCATATTTTATGATTAACCTTCTTACACGATATGATAGCCGTTAAATAATTGACGTGATTGTCTTCTGCATTGCGAAATAAATATAACGTCAAATAAAGAGTATGGTTTATTATTATTAATTATTTATTATTATTATTATTATTATTATTATTATACGGATGGATGCATGACTTATATCATTTCCATTAAAATCTAAAATACCAAATGTAATAAATTAAACAAGTATAATTTCAGTTATACTCCAGCAAAACATAAATACTCTAAACTATGAGAAAAATGGAGCAGGAAACTGGGCTAATGATTTAAATATTTTATGTTTCACTGGACCACAGCCATTTTAGTCTGAATCTTTATTAGAAATACATCATAGCTCATGAAAGTAGGAAAAATCTTCCACTAAAAAAAGAATTTTGCTAAAAAGGAAAAAGAAGACGTGGTCTAAAAAGGAAAGATAGATTTGCTAACTGGTGCAAGACTGGGCAGAAATTATTCCTCTATGGATGCTGAATAAATCTGCAACAAAAACAAATGATTTCAAGAACAAACCATAAATAAGACTTAGTCTTACACTGAAGAAAAAAATTGGGCTAAAAAATAAACAAAAAATGTAAACATTATGAAGGCTAAATTACGGACAGGTGAGAATAATCAGTAACCATGGAAACATTTTAGAATTTAGAATAGTGACACCTGAAAGCTAAATCTTTGAATATCACCTATTTGGATGTAATCATTGTTCGTTTTTTTTTAAAGAAAGATGTATAGTAGTGTCTTGAAATCTATCCAGATAAGGAATATTAGTGGACATCTATTGTAATATCTTGTAAATGTGACAGACCTCAGCTGCACAAATGCCATCATAAACTGTTTCCTGCCAGAAAAAGCAATTCCCAAGAGAAACAAGCGGTGTCCATGGTAACAATATTAATTATATTAAACAATATACCAATAGTACATAACAGTATCAGACCTTCAACTTTCAATCAAAGACAGAAAATTAAGTAGTAATATGTACTTCGCTTGACTTCGCTTGAGCTGCTGCATTATTCATTTTTTCGCACAGAAGAAGGCAAAAGCTTTATCACTCCAGTGTGTGATTACATTCGACATGTGATTGAATTTCAATGAATGAGCTTCTGTATTTTATCCACCATTTGGAAATATTTTAACTTTACTTGAGTAGAAGTGAACTGATTTTAGCTTCTTACCCCTTGTGTGTGCGTATGTCTGTTTACCACATACCACTAATACCCAAGTGTATTTACATATTTTTATCTGGTTGAATTAATATTAAATTAAAATTAAACTAAGCTTCTTCTTCAGACCCAGAGAAACTAATTCATTTAACTCAATGCACATAAAAAAACATGATGTCATCGTAATTTGATATGATGAGCCCTGAATGAGAGGTTCATTTTAACAAATTTACAATTCTGGCATTTGGTAGACGGCTTTTTCCAGAGCGACTTTTATGTATCGCCTGAGAAGTTGAGGGTGGAGGTTGAGGCAATGGTGGAGTAGTGGTATAGGGAATTGAACCCATGATCTTCCAGTCATCTTAACCATTGCGTTACCACTTCTTCCCTCCCCTACCACTTATTTCTTTACACAAATAGAGGTTGTGTACTGCTGTATTAGCTCATGGTTAGGGTGTTGGACTACCAACCCGAAGACTGTGGGTTTGATTTCCAGCTCCACCAAGCCACCACTGCTGGGTCCCTGAGGAAAACCCTTAACCCCCACTGGATAAGGATGTCTGGATAAGGACGTCTGCCAAATGCTGTAAATGTAAATGTCCAGGTGTGGACAGTTCAGGTTTCCACTCCAGATAACTGAGCTGCTAAAAGTCCTCAAGTAGCTTTGCACCATCTCTCTCTCTCTCTCTCTCTCTCTCTCTATTTTTTCTCCCTTTCTCTCTCTATCTCTGCTTTTTCATAAGTCAGGTATGACTCATCTTTGTGAATGCGTGCACAGGGCGAGGTATACAAGGACATCAATAGACGTTTTCCAAATTCAGTAGAACGTCATCACAAAAGAGCCAGCCGAATACACAAGAGTAATACAACACAGACCAGGGTTATAAAAAACACTTTAAGCAGGATTAAGTAACAAATCAGCAATTTTATTTAAGCATTTGTTGCATTGTTGATGAGGAGAAATAGAAAACGTTGCTCACATGTATCTCAGCTCAGACTCTCTCCGCACCAGGACATCTCGTATCCTCTCGATTTTAAACAGCTCCCCCTCAATGTCGTGTACAGTAATGGTTGAGTCCGCCATGGACACTATGCCATCTTCATCTGGGAGGGAGAAAAGAATAGAAATAAGAACGACCCTAAAGGCAAAAGTCTCTATATGAGTTGATTAATATTTTCTAGGGTTAGTAACCTTAAATAATATAATAACGGAAAACAATTTTACAAATGTGTGTATTGAGGAACTGCGGTTGTTAAATTTCACTCCAATTCTAATACGCTGTCAGTTATAGAAGATTAGATGTTTAGCAGTGTGAACAATTTAGTCTGTGAATAAAATAAATGCACTCCATCCATTTATCTATGTTCTTTATCTCTTATTCTACACAGGGGAACGTGTAACCTCATCCAGGGGACTACAAGATGCCTAGGCACTGAATGACGAGGCAAATCAAACACCACAATTTGGAGATTCGGGAAATGGTGGCTTAGCTGTTGATGGGGTTCGAATCCCAGCGCCACCAAGCGCTTCCCCTCAACCCCAAATTGCTCAGTTGTATAAAAGAGATAAATGCAAGTCGCTTAATATACAGTGACCAGTACATCACCAAACCCACTTCCTTGGTTAGGGAAAGTGGTGGCTTAGTGGTTAAAGTGTTGGCCTAATACCAGAAAGACTGGGGTTTGATTCCAGCCAAGCTACCACCGTGGGCCTTAACCCCTAACTGCTCAGCTGTATAAAAGATAAAAAAGTTGCTCTGGATAAGGGCAAATGCTGTAAATGTAAATGAGATGCTAATCAGTTGTAATGAAGAGCTGGGGAAGGAAACAGGAGAACCCAATGGGTTTCCTGAAGGACAGAGAGAATATATATAAACTCTATGGACAGCAGCAATCAAACCCTTGCAGGAGTGAGACAAAAGTTCTTACCACAGAGCTACTGTGTCCCCGGTTAACAAATTCAGTTAACATGTAAACTGAATTTCTACAACTTTGTGTGTTAACTGCAAAATAATACTCTTCTGCTACAATTCTCAGCATTTGAGAATCAACAGGACAAAAAAAAAATTTGTTTATATGTTCCAATATTTTTGGTTGCGAAAATTTTTAAAAGGTTTAAATACGAGTTGCTATGCGCTAAGCTGGTTAAGTCATCTAGATGTATATATCTAATATAAAATGTCTTTTAATTATAGCAAAAACAAATAAACTTTTTGTAACTGCGTGGTCATATATGCAGCAGTCTTCTCTGCTGGAGACCTTCAAGTCCTCCTACACCTGCTGCATGACAAGGTTCCTCTCACACTCTCTCTCTCTCTCTCTCTCTCTCTCTCTCTTTCACACACACACACACACACCACACTCACGCTTTAAAAACAATTAAAATACAACCATTGAATAAATGGTGTGTAAATGTCTGGTGTGTGTGTGTGTGTGTGTGTGTGTGTGTGTCTGAGAGATTGAATATATTCTATGCCTTTATTAGGCTTGCGTACCTCCAGGTTGATTTCTTACTGTCTTTCTGTTAATCAGAATAGAAGATGCTGCTCACGCCACACTCTGCCTCCTCGCCTCACCTTATACTCTCCCTCTCTGTTACGGAGGAGCTCGTGTTGTGGAGTAAAAATAGTCCACGATGCTAATTTTCTAAAGTGTTAGAGAGTGAAAAAAACACCCTCTGTTGCAGGAGGAAATGTGTGAAGAACACACACTGCAAGGAAAAATGGTTTTTTTAATCCGGTACAAGCAGTGTTTTACATCTGGTTATACACTAAGAAGCTGTTACCTTGGTTACAGTTTGCCCTTTTCCTGACATTCACTCACAGTTCCGGGTGAAATATCATCATTTGTTCATTTTGATTTGATAAAAGCACAAAGCATGGGGGAAAAAGTTTCTGAGTGGGAACTTGAATTAAATGTGTATTAACTGAACAAGCTGAAGTATATGTATGTATGTATGTGTGTGTGTGTGTGTGTGTGTGTGTGTGTGTGTGTTTGTGTACACATAAATGAGCTGCAGAGTCGATGTAGCCTGAGTCATAGTACCTGAGAGACACTTGCACAGCGGGCTGTTCATCACAGCAGCATTTACTTCAAACACATAAACCCACACATAAAAACAAGACCTAAAGCAAGAATTTGACTTAGGGCAGCACGGTGGCTTAGTAGTTAGCACTGTTACCCCACAGCAAGAAGGTTGAAGGGTTTGATTCCCTTTCTGTGTAGAGTTTGCATGCTCTCCCTGTGCTTGCGTGGGTTTACTACGGTTTCCTTCCATAGTCCATGTTAGATTGATTACCCATAGGAGTGAGTGTGTGTGGCCCTGTGATAGACTAGCGACCTGTCCAGGGTGTCCCCCTCTTGCCTTTCGCCCTTTCAGAAACAGCTTGGATAGACTCCAGCAGATCCCAGTGACCCCAAATTAGAAAATAATGAATGAATGAATGAAATTTAAATTAAATATACACTATATCGACAAAAGTATTAAGACACCTGACCATTACAGTAAAATACATTAAATTTTGCCCTACTTTCTTTTCTGGGGGGCAGATGGTGTTCCAGTTCATCATGAGGCTTTGTGCATAGGGGCATTGTCATGCTGGAATAGTGTTTGGGCTTCTTAGTTCCGGTTAAGGAATAATTAAATGTAATGTTACAACATCCAAAATGATTCTTGACAACTGTGTGTTTCTTACTTCGGGGGAAAACACACTTTTTTCCATACAGTGTGGATGTAATACTAAGAGTAGAAGACGATATTTAAATCATGTGCAACCAATGTAAACACTGATAACTAATAATGACAATCCATTTACTGAAATAAGCACTGATGAAGGTTTATGGCACAAGATATAATGAGTTTTAAAACAAAATAAAGTGTTAAAATATTATACAAAAAAAGTCTCTAAAGCAATGTATTGATCAAGGGTTACATTTTGGTGCTACCAATTGGCATAAAAGTGGTGTTGGATCACACTGAGCTCCCCTACCCCACCCTACCCCACCCGGGTGAGCATTATTCAAACACTTCAAAAAGTAGTGTGTTGCTATAAAGATGGCAAAGGACAAAAAGGACAGAGGTGTCAGTAAGTACGGTGTCCCTGAACGTCAAAAATCAATCAGAAACCGGTGGACAGGAAGACAAGTTTCCGAGAGAAAACAGAAGCAGCTTCGAACCCAAGTTTTTATTAGATGGTCGTAGTAAGCAAGTCTTAAGTGTAGATGTTGGCCTTGTAATGAAAAGATCCGGGTTAAATTCCCAGTGCCACCAAGCTACCAATGCTGGACCCCTAAGCAAGGCCCTTAACCCACAATTGCTTAGCTGTATAAAGATATAAATGCAACTTGCTTTGGATAAGGATGTCTGTTAAATGCCCTAAATGTATATATGTATATGTTTGACAGCTCGAGCTGCAGCATGAAAGCCACTGCTGGACATCAGAAGAAGACCAGATCCACTGAAGATTCAATTCATTGCAATCTGATTGGAGTCGATCAACCCTGACAGCCGACTCAACACGAGGCTGTAACTTACCCACAGTGGTGCACAGTGCAGTCTATACTGAGATCTTATCAGTCCGAACAGTTTTAGTTGCTCACCTGTCTGGCGCGCGTCCTCATGCCGTTCCGATCGCTCCACAGAACCGTACACTTTCCCACATCTGCGCTCTTTCTGCATCTCTTCAGCAGCGTCCCGCACAGCCGTAATGTGGCCAAACGTGTCCCATTAAAATAAATAATAAAACATGTTCAGGTCATTTAATAGTCCACTCAGTGATCCACGCGTCACTGATGCGAGTGGGCGTGGGTGCGTGCGCGTGCTGAGAAAGGGAGGGTGAGAGAGAAAGCGCGCGTGTGTAAAAACCAACACCTGAATGGACTGAAAATACTAAAAAAAACGCCACCTTGTGAGCAAACCGTTACCACTGCATGTTAATCACGTAAATCATCTAACACCTTAAAACCTCCTGCTTTATTATCTGATGTCTGCTTGTTAAAAGCACTAAACAGGTAAAATGGCATTTATTTATTTATACCAGAGGAAATATTATGGTATAGAAATTGCATTTAAAGAGGATCAGGATTTTGCTGTTGTGGGTTCGAGGCTTTGGAATAATCTGCCTTAGAGATCACTTTGTTATACTGATTTAGGGTGAGCTAGAACTCAGTGTGTTTAAGTTGTGTGTTGTTTTTATGGATTTTATCCTTTTTTTTTTTTTTTTTTGTGCTGCTCGTGCAACACTTTGGCCTTCAGATGCAGTTGTAAGGAGCACGAATGAACGAATGAATGAAGAATGAAGAGTTTCAAGTGAAACTTCTTCTGTTAACCAGAAGTGAATAAGTAAATTCTGTACACACATCTAACAGCATCTGCCCTTAAATAGTTGAGGTTTTATTTATGCTATGATAAAGCATTTACTCCCTGTACCTGTACTGTTACACTGTGTTTAAATAATAAAAAAAGAACAATTGTCTTTTCCTCTTTGTGTGTTTCTGCCCACCATTTGTCATCATGTCTACTGACAAAAAATACAAATAACTGAGCATAGAAAAGAACCAAAACATTGACATCCCCTTAATAACCCTTATCAATCGCAGAGATGACAGCATAGTATAAAAGTAGGAGTGGTTACACCAACCAATCACAATCAACAGGACCCGAGTGAAGAGAGTGGACAGTTTCGGGTAGTGTTCACATCATGCAGGACCTGTCATGATCCCGTCACATCAACTCTAGTAAAGAAGAACCAGCAGCATCGACTACCAACCCATGTGCTAAATACTTTTTTACACCTGCACTATTGAGAGGGTCCTGACAGGCAGCATTACTTCCTGGTTCTGGACTAGCACTAGGTAAAATAAATAAAAGTTATCCTGCCGTGCAATTGCACAGAGCTGCAATGACTTTAAGGCTAACCAGTGCAAACCACTATTTTGCAGGACAGGGTAGTTGTTTATCCACCACCTGATGGCAGCCAAATATTTCAATTCAGCAGAAAATTCACTACTTTTTCTAAAATAAGGATTTTTTTTTTAATCTTTCCTCTAAAATAATGTTGAAATGTTCGAATAAGCTACGTCTCTCATTCTGTTATTTGACTTCCTGCTCTTCATCCAAATTTCAGGCCATCATCAGAATCCCGTGATTGCGAACAAGCTACTGCAAGTTTTTCTTATTGTATATATATATATATCACAGTCTAAAATTATTTCTTCGAGTTATAGAACGAGAAATAATTCAGTTCAGACAGAATAATTCAGTTCTAACAAGAATAATTCAGTTCTAACAAAGTTAGTAGGTTTCAGACTTTACTATTACGTTACAATCATTTAAAAAATGTGTATTTAAACTGTACTGAGAAACTTGAGTAATATATTACTAGTGTATGTACTTCAGCTATAAACTATAGTTTCTGTTTGCCCTATAAGGAGCAGTGTTTGTACAGTGTTAACAAAGGCAAATCCGAAGCCATGCAAGAAGCAGAAAGAAAGCAATACAGAATAAGGTAAAGATTTACTAATGGGACCTCTGTACTAAAAGTGGCTATATATAAATTTTAAGTATATATAAAGAGTTGTATAAATATATAGAGAAATATTGGTCTTTTATATTAGCTTAATGACAGCCTTTATAATATAGTCAGTGATTATTCTTAGAACAGTGTGTTCCAAAGTTTGCTTTGCTTATCTGTTTTAGAAATTATTGATTACAGAACAGGTCATAATTGTATGCATTTATATCTCCATTGAATTCCGTCATCATTTCCTTATCAGCCTCTTGTTTTTTTTCCCTCTTTCCAGTAACTGGACCAGAAAGACTATTATAAAGCAATGACGCGGAAGTCTACTTACAAAAAAAGCTAAAGAAACACAATTTTAACAACAGCATAAGCTTAAACATACCTCTGTTTTTAACGTTATTATGATGTCGATGCTAATTGTTATTATTATTATACAAACCTTATTTACAAAATAACTAGAGTATAAAATAACTAAAAGATCAACCACTAATAGAGCAGTCCGAATTTAGAAATGGACAGCCTCGTGGTATTCTTTTGGAATTTGTTCAAAACTCTTTGGTGGTGAACTAATCATTTTATGAAGACCAAGAAAATATATATAATATAAGATAATATAAATATATATCTTATATATATATATATTTTAAGATTATTTGATGATTTAATTATCATTGCTTTTTAAACATACTATGATTTCAGGGGGTTCTGAGCTTTAAGAAACAAGATACAAGAAACAGTTATGCAAGGTTTACTTTTCTTTTAAAACATTTCAACAAAATGAAGCCTCTTGCAACATATAGCAGCTTTGTGCTTGAAGTCATCAAGGAGTTCTAACATACTGGTTTTACATTCCATCGCGATATCTTAGACGTTGTTTAACATTCTTATCAATCAAGCCTCCTCCAATTATTGTTCCCCTTGTCCTCCTCCATGGCTTTCTCCAACCAATCATTGTCCTGCTCAGACTCCGACTCGCTCATTTCACTGGCATCAGCTGCCAGTAGGCGGGAGTAATTTATCCTGCGCTGGCGAGGAATTCTCCACTGCAGCATGGCTAAAGTAACGCACCACAGTCCGAGCACTGCTGCTGTACCCTGGAAAAGGGTATTGATCCCAAACTTTTGTACCACAAACCCACCTGCTACACTGCCTAGTCCAGCACCAAGATCCAGATAAAGGCCTTCAAACACTCGCTTTACTGCCAACTCAGTGCCAGGAGAGGCTATGTCTGCAGATTGAGCCTCTAATGACCACCAGAGGGCACCAATGCTGATTCCGGCCAACACTTGAGAAGGAAGTATTGTCCATGGAGTCTGCAGAAATGAATAAGAAAGGCATTGCAGGGAGAGACCCAGGATAGCAAGAGGCAGTAGTCGGCCATGAAATTTTAGAAGACGTGATAAACATCCATTCAGTGGAGCAAAAGCGGCCTGGCACAGCGGTACAACAGCCATAATAATTCCCATTTGAAGCTCTGTCGCATTGTGATCTTGCAGCTGCCAAAGGAGGAAGTCAGATACAGCGGAGCCTGCCATGCCTGTAAGAACAGCAGTGATGGCACAAAGCATTGCCTGCGAGTCTCCTCGCACTAGTTGCAGTGCCTTTACCCCAGCCCCAGGAACATGTTCACGTTTGTGCCGGTAAAGAGGTAACAAAGCAGCAAGAGGCACAGCAAGACCCATCAGCAAAGCGTATGCATAAAAATGCAACACCGTTCCAATTAAACAGTAAAGAACACTGACTAGAATACCAGAGCATCCAATACCACCAGCAGCCCCTAACAGTTTCCATGGTTTAACGGCCCGGTGACGTTCTGTAGCATCCACAAAATCAAGGTACTCATGCAGCCCGTCATCAGCCGCCCAGGTCAACGGAGCAGCCAGAATTTCCCATAGAATCATGATCATCATAATAAAAAAAAACATCTGCTGTTGGGTGTCCATTACTTTTAAGCTTTCAAGGAACTGATACTGAATCTTGGTAATCTTTTCCTGCTTTTGTTCACGCTTCATTAAAGATCTGCTTCTCTTACCCGCCGAAGGCTTTTGAACGTCGGAGGAATTTTTCCCGTCACTTCGGCTGCTTGTAGTCGTTTCAGCGGTACTCTGATTGTTATGTAATGTTGAGATGTTGACCGGCACTGCAGATATATATTCAGTGCTATTGTGCTTTTGGATAGGGTTTATCGTATGTTCTGCAGAGTACCTAACAGATGGGGAGAATTTTTGTAAAGTTGTCCTGGGTCTCAGGGTAGTAGGTACATTATTCAGCTGACTAATATTACAGCTTTTGTTCTCTGTGCTGTTTCCTGTGGGTGGAAAGAGCAAAAGTGTTAACGCAACTGCTGCCGAACAGACGAGGGATCCGGTTATGACCGTCCGGCGTTTGTTATGGCGTCTGGCCAGAATGCAGGAAAGAGGCCTCCATGCCAGAGCGACAAGGTGTTTAACAGCCATGATGGTGCCCGTCATGACTGCAGTGAGCCCGAGGTGTCGTAAGTAAAGGGTGAGAAATGGCAAAAGACAGCCAGTGGCACAGGAATAAAGGAAGTGGAAGAAAGCTGCAAAGCCTACAGCTCCTCTGACATCCCACTGCTTGCTCCTCTTCATGGTGGCCCCCACTGTTACAGCAAAGAATCATAAGAACCCTGTAAATAAACGAACAAAGAAAGAAAAGAAAGAAAAGTTTATACAAATCCACATTGTCCAGAAAGTTCTTATCTATTCATTTCCAAAATGTTTGTCATTCTAGTTACATCTGCTGGGGAAACGCATTTATCTTTAGATATTTGCTGAGCTTTATCCGTATTGTGTCCATGTTTAACATTCCAAGCCATAGTTAGTCTCACGGCACAGTTTAATGGTTTTTTTAGTGTACGTTTATAGATAAACTGTACTTTACCCCAAACTTCACCCAGTTTGTCTTGGAATGTGGGTAGGAAGGTATTTTGACTTTAAAACACAACTAACCCAAACTTTATACACAATGAATTTGCCATAGAAAGTTAACAGTATGTTAAAAACTAAAAATACCAGGTAGATTTTTTTTATCCAGCTCTTCGGAGAAGCACCAAGGAAAAGCTGTGCTTCCTACATGAAGCTGGATGAGAAAATACAAATGTTTCCTGGTTGTTCTTAATAAAAAAAGAAGTCAACATCAGAAAATACTGTTGTGTCATTTATTTATTTATTCATTCATTCATCTTCTATACCCGCTTATTCCTTAATTCGGGGTCACAGGGATCAGCTGGAGTCTATCCCAGCTGTCTCTGAAAGGGCGAAAGGCAGGACAGGGGGTACACCCTGGACAGGTCACTCACTCCTATGGACAATTTAGAATCACCAATCAACCTAACATACATGTTTTTGGACTGTTGGAGGAAACCCAAACAAGCACATCAAGCAAGAACATGCAAACTCCAGACAGGAATCGAACCCGGGACCTTCTTACTGAGGAGGCAACAGTGTTAACCTGTGTTATTATGATTTCTTTTAATATAAATTATAAAAACCTTTCAGCAAAGCTAAAACTCAGTACTTCTTCAGCTAAAAACTGAATAAATGACTCTTAAAATCTTGCTACATATTTCTTAAACACTATATGTGGAGACACGGAGTAAATAAGAAGGTTTATATTCTGAGATCTTTGCATGGGCTTTATGGAACATGGAATAAGGAACTATTTCCTGAGCGCAGTCTTTTTTTTTTTTCACACCCTCTGTCTCGAGTTCAGTTTACGGATCTGTTACAGGAACTTTCTTAAAGACACGTTTAACAATAGTGTTTGCGTGCGAATATCTGTGAAAAGAAAAAACCTGGATGGGTAAAAAAAAAAGACAAAAAATAAACACAATTACAAAAGCTTTTACTGAAAAAAAAAAAAAAAACCCTAAACTTTATCAAAGCTAAAAAAAAAAAAATAAGACGCGGATTTATCTCTCGCGCTGTTGCCTGGTACACCTGCTGTGTGCTGTTGTACACGTCATGCGGAGGAATCATAAATGAATAATATATATCTATATTTACCTTTAACGTTTGTTTCCTAATAGCGCAGTGGAGTCATTCTGTTTATATGTGGATAAAAATAGGAATAAACATTCTCTGTGTCCGTTCTGTATAAAAGTTCAGCCCGTCTGAGAGCTTATGTATCCGGGAGAAGCGGCTTACCTTTCAGAGAGTTTGTTTACTCAATACCGCCACCTGTCGGCGGTCCATGATATCATAGCTCAACATGGCAGAAAAAAGACAACAGTTGACATCGAATAAATTTCCCTTAACATCGAATAAATAAAAGCACTTTGGCTTAGTGGTTAAAACACACACTTTCTGTGTGGAGTTTGCATGTTTTCCCTGTGCTTGCCTGGGTTTACTCCGAGTTCTCCGGTTTCCTCCAACAGTCCAAAAACATGTATGCTAGGTTAATTAGTGAATCTTAGCCCACAGAAGCGAGTGTTTGTGTGTGGCCCTGTGATGGACTGGCAACCTGTCCAGGGTGTCCCCCTCCTGCCTTTTGCCCTTTTAGAGACAGCTGGGATAGACTCCAGCAGATCCCTGTGACTCCGAATTAAAGAATAAGCAGGTATAGAAGATGAATGAATTTTGATATAAAAATTAAAATTTGTTGGAGACATATAGCACTTTATCAATAAAATTTCCACTATTTTGATGTTATTTATAAGTCTGTGCCTGATCTCGATGTGTTTGCTTGGGTTTTGCCTGGGCTCTTTGGTCTTTTATCCAATTAGGGCTGTCACGACGATGAAATTTGGGTGATGATTAATAGTCAAGGAAATAATTGCGATTATGACAATTTATCAACTGTTTTGGGGCTTTAACAATTAATTCTTTGTGAAAAACAATTAAGCATTTAAAAAAAACAACAAAGCATTTTATAATCACTGCAATTTGTGCCTAATTAACGCTCTACTGTAAATATTTTATTTAAGGAAATCCATATTTTGTGTCCTGTCAGTGGTGTTTATTTGTTTAGCAACATATAAATTAATTCATGTTCTATGCAGTTGCATTATGAGTCGTTAATATGAGTTGAGCTGGCGATGGAGCGTTATTGGAGAGCGCATGGAGCGTCAGAAAACCCCTACATGTCAACTACAAGTGTCAACTGCAGCTTTTTTCTGGACAAATTGTGTTTATCTCAACAATATAGTTTTAAAGATACAAACATTTTATGACTGGAGGCCCATTAAAGCAGTTTTAGTGGTTTAAGAGGTCCAAAACCATAATAGGATCTGATTTGTCACCTATTTGAAGTAACAGATGTTCAGAAAAATGGCAGCAGCGAAGATAATAAACTGTGAAAAAGAAAAATCTCACACACAGATAATCTAACTAACATTACTTGGGTTTGTGAAGTGCGAAATAGGCGGTATGGGTTATGTGATGTGTAAAAATTAAAATATCTCATTCATTTCTATATTTTTGTGTGTTTTAAATTAGTAATTTCATCCATATGGAAATTATCATCTTTGTCTCTCTTACTTGTCTCTTCTTCAAAAATCAGATGAAGGAGAGAAGGAAATGAACAAAGATACACTTCTAAGCAAGATCTATTTATAAGACAATCAAAAACGGTATCTAGGGTACTTATAGGCGCTAATGACACCAAGCCATTAAAAAATACTATTTAAACAGACAGAAGAGACAGAAACACAATAATTAAAAAGTGCTGATGTTTAATATCAGGGTGGGATTTCACATTTACAGACATGGGCAGATGTCACAGAGGAGTGTGATGTCAGCTTATATAAGGAATATGTGTTTGTCAATGAACAGCTCCGGAAAAGGTGTTAATGGGTAAAGAGAAAGTCTTGCTCAGAATTTTGCCGAGTCTCGATTCATCCTCCATACGCCCGTGTTTCGTTTTGCTCTTCTGAAGGTAATATCCAGGGTCTGTGCATTGGGACACCTCTATGCTACATAACAAAAATACTAAATTAGTTTACAAAGATTTACCTAATTAAATACTACATCAACTGTTAAACACCATTAAACAAAACCTAGACTCAGAGACCATAAAGCTGTTTGCGAAAATGTCAGCATGCTGTGCAGTGTTTGGATATAAGAATATTTAGCTAATTTGGATAAGAGGCTTACAGAAATGGGGTAAGTGAACATTTTATTACTGCTTAATGATGTTTTACTACCAGTTAAAGGTCATTTTAGTGGTGAATCGTCACTCTTAACGTTCTGCAGCTACACAGCGTTTAAACTCAATTTCCTGAGGGAACGAGACGCTGCGTCGAAATGCTTAAAGAACACATCCTGCGTGATTGCAGTTGTAAAGCACGTGTTGAATCAAACCAAAGCAACACGTCGCAGGCACATTGCGCCATGGGCAGGGTGAATTCAGTGACCAAGAAATACAAAGGAAAAAATTCAGCTATGATAAGTCAGCCTTCTTTTCTTTAGTGCTTAGTTTGCATAGAAACAAACAGTCAATCCAAGAAAGAAGGCCAAAATAGTGCATGATTCCCTGCTCAAGATTCATTTTGGGGTCCCTGCCTGGGAACGGAAAGCGCATCTCTAGAGGTGGCTAGCTAGCTTATGCTAGCGTGGGGTAAGTCAGGCTTCAGCTTGAAGTGCGTATACTTTTTGAGTCATGTCTCTCCATAAATGTGGATTGGCTTACAATGAAACCGCACCCTCCTTATGTGCCTGGCTGTTAATGTATAAAAGCAACACTAATGCAACAGCAGTTAATCTAGTGTGGCTACTTACCTCTGGACATGTTTGAAGGTTCTGCATGCATCCTTGTCCAGACGTACAATAAATGTTTTCTCCTCCAGGGCTCTGATACAAATGTTGGTCACTCTCAGGGTAGACTGAGAGAAAATACGCTCATTAAATGATTTGATAAAATAAGGATAAAGTCTTGGATTAACAACCTGTTTCATTCTTGGAAGAAGCTACATTTAGACAAAACAAAGCCATCCTGGTCCAGCACATCACATACATTTTATTTACACGAAAACAAAAACCTTGGAGTAGGAAACACTATCAACTTGTGTGTCTCTGGGGTTGCAAAATATAAACAGACACAATAAATTGTCCAACAAGTAACCCAAGAAAATTATTCTTGCTTTACAAGACAATGACTTTCTATTAAACTTCACAACTATTTGAACAAAAATAATTTATATAAAACACCACATGTTCTTACCATTGGAGGTCTGTTAGGATTTGGATCATGAAAATCTACAATGAGATTTTCAACATCTGTGAAGAATAAAATTGTCATGCTTATACATGGATCTTGATAAAAATATATAACATCAAACATATAGTTGAAGGAGAAACAGAAAAGTTTAAATGTTTTGGGGTTTTTTTAATGCTGTACTTTTAATTCCAGTAGGCGGCGCTGCACGGATTGACACGCCGCATATCGTTAAAGCCATTCCTCTGTCAACTTCTCGATTGCTTATGGAGGCCTGACAGTTTAAGCAAAATAAAATAAAATACACACTAATGTTACTTCACATTGCAGCAATGATAAAAATAGCCAGCTTTAGCATTAATAAAGCTAGTTTTTTTTAGCGGAATTAAGACAGTTGATACCTTTTTGTAGTTGACAGCTACAACTACACCATACTCTTCCTGCATGGCTTTCTTATATCGTACTGATCCTGCAAAACAGTTACAGGTTAATCATCAGTGTTATACAGATTGTAAAAAATCTAGTAAACAGTTAACACTGCTGTTAAAGTGTGCATGTGTGTGCATGTGTGTGTGGGTGTGTGTGTGTGCGCTCACCCCGGATGGTGTCTTTAAATGTAACTTTCAGAGGCTTGAACGCAGGAAAATCCATGTCAAGCTGACACACAAATAAATCCTCCTCAACTTTAGATTCCAAACCCGAAAAAGCAAGCTAGATACAGAAAGAGTAACGTGACCTTTTACATGAAGTACATGTGGGCTTGAAGGTCTGTATATATAGTTGATTAGATAGCTGGTTAGTGGCATGGGGAATCTTTTATAATATAAAAAATAGACTTGATGCTAAAGGGCTGTGCTGCTAAATGTGAACACGGATGTGAGATGATGCACGCAGTGGAATCTGAGTGACAATCTAAAATTCTAGCATGGTACATTATCTGCCTCTAAGCTTAGATTACTGTGGAAATGGGTTCCATACTAACACTTTATGGGTTATAAAGCTAATATTTATAGTTGCTGTAACCTTTCTGTCCTCTTAATACAGCCTGATTCTTCTGAATGCTATTATTAACATTAGGCTGAACTGATGTAATTATGTTCCTTGTTCTGTCTTTCACAACGTTTGATATTAATCGTAAAGTCTAAGTGAAAAAAAATAAAAGAAACTAGACTATTTAAACCATCCAGCATGCCGCCGTCAACTTTATCCTTAGTCTGATGTTCATTGTGAAAGATCTTTAGCTGAATTTGCATGGTTAGGTTAATTGAAAAATTGTCTGCAAGCCTACCTAACATACTGTAGATGTTGATGGTATACATAAACTTTATTAGGATATTTACACATTTAAAATATAACTTTAATGTTTTTTTTTGAGCGTGTATTTAATACTAGGCAAAATAAAATTGATTTTATTAAAGCTCCCAGCTTACAAAATGTGCAGTCAGACCTTTACAGAGTAGATGGGAATGTGGACAGGCTGCTGTGCTGTCCGTGTGTAGTATGAGATAATGTCCAAAAGAAACGAGTTGGGCTCTGAAGACCCGAAAACACCAGAATGCTGAAATCCAAAGCAAACACATACTGTACAATATAAACAAAGTTGATTAACCACAAGACTTTCTGCTGCAAATTCTATATCATTAATACATACATAGCTCTATTTTAACATCGGTTCGCAGCAGAACCAAGTACAATGTGTGAAAATAGTTTGAGAATTATTTACCGTTTCAGCTAGTTTTAGTATCATAGCTCCCAGACTGTTAATGTTGGAGTCATACCATGGATCCACACTGCCCAAAGATGCTGCGAGTGTAAGCCTGTCTACATCTTTTGCAGCGTTTTCCTAAAAAGAAACCTAAAATTGGTCTATTTGCAGTATGACAATATTTGCTATCTCTAAGATGAGCTATTATTTTATATATTTGCAATGAATTTACTAAGCAAATGACATGGATAAAATGAAATAGAAGAAGCGATTTTGCAAATTTTAGCAAAAAATAATATCTTGTAAAGTGAAGTAAAATGTTAAGAGACTTTTTAAATAGTTCTTAGTTAAAGCAGCGTAATAGAGTTAAAATCTGCCAACTAAACACATCTAAATTTGCAGTATTTATTCTTCTTCATAGTTAAAATGCTTAAAATCTAATAAAATGTTAGGAAAAAATACACAGCTCTGTTTTACAGTCATTCTACAACTATGATAGGGTGATAGCAAAACTTTTATATTATTAATTTGTAGACATTTTTTGGAAACTTGTATTCGTTCCTTCACTTATTATTGTGTTGGAATTATTCGGTATTTGGAGCTATCTATGATTTTAAAATGAAGAGAAGCAGCCATATAATATGATATTGCCACCCTTCACTATGTTTATGTCTTATTTTTCATTATATATTTAATATATAAAAAAATGTATTTAAAATATTTTAGGTTTATATAAAATATTCTCATGTAATGTATCTTAAATTAATTAGCATTAAGCAAAAGGGTTTTGTAATATTTTTGGGTTTTCATTAAAAGATACTACATAAAAACCTTTAATAAATTGTATTAGGATGCTATCATTTAACCTTCATTGACTACTCAATTGTTACATTATTGTAGTCTATAAAGAGATCAGCGAATAATCACCTGGACAGGAATATAGTATATTTCCATGTTGACTTTCTTTGTCAGAAATAAATTCCTCATCTCCTTTTTTCTGCAAACATGATCAAAAGTAAAGAGTGCGATATTTAGATATTGGGGACATTTTACATTTTATGAGAAAAAAGTACTTAGGATGTAGACAATACCAAGCTATCATACCGTATATTGTAATAAGCCTTGGCCAACCTTCCCATGGTGCTGTCATCCCCTATAACAACGGCACGAGCAGTAAAGTTCCTCTCATTCTTAAGAATAGAGCTTCCACCTCCCCCTGTTCCTCCACTTTCCTTGATAGCCTCCATCATTAAAGTCATTCTGTTTGCAGCCTTTGGCCACCTTACGCATTGTCTCCTGGAAAACGGTAAACTTTTCTGTTGGTCCTGGACCTCCAGGCCACTAGAGGGCTCTATGGTCAAACAAGAGAACTCATTTAAAGGCAAATCTCCCTCTATGCCACTGTCTCTGGATATGGTGGAGATGACGGAAGCGCGTCTGGAGTCTTTCTCATCTTCAAGGGATGTGTTTTGATTCACAGATCCCAGCATTAGAGCGAAGTTTATCATCTCGTTCCCTGTTTATTTTATCACATATGTGAAAATAGTTTAGCCACTAAAGACATCATTGTAAAAGTTAGGTCACATGTAATAATACTTACATATATCATCTTCTTTTATCCAGTGATGGAAGCTAACCTCAGGACTGGGCAGTGGAGCTCCAACCAGACCGTCAGGGCAAGACTGTTCTATAAAGAGAAATCCCACAAGAAATTTAGAGTTTAAAACAATACTCAAAAGCTTAGTATTTGTTGCAAAAAGTAAAATCGCCATTCATACCTGCGCTACAAGAGCAAATGATTTCCTCGTAGACTTGCTCTAATCTTTCCTTGTACCGGTCACATTCAGAACCTGCATCTGTTATTCTCTCCTCTACAATGGCCACAACATCCTGAAAGTATTTTTCTATATCTGAACCTAAATCCTGGTAGAATTCACATCAACAGCAAGGAACCACAAAGTGTGAGTATAAATTGTTATAAGTCGTTACCATATTTTAACAGATAACACACACACATATGCACACCTCCAGAGCTTGTATAAGTTGTCTTCCCTGGCATTGTCTTCCCAGTCCAGCTTGTAGTGTGTGCAGTAGAACCCGGCGCTGAGGGGTCAGTGTGTCACAGCCCAAAGGCGAACACTCTACATCAGCCCTCACTGCTTTTAACAATGTCTCAGGAAATACGGCTGGATCCACAAACACAAACACTCTGTAACATAAAACCACAGAACAATAAAGTAAGTATGTTGTTTTGGTTTAGTTCCCCTTCAGGAACTCGAGCTTTTTTTTTTTTGAAATGCTTTGGAAACACCCTTTTCCAACCTTTGGCCTGAAGCACATGTGTAATCCTTCGGATTAGAAAGCATTCAGATCAGATCACACTGCACTGCCACCACCTTTCAGCGGGGTCTGGTTGTGGTATTGCGACGTACTCAGATGGACTTAAGTGAAGTTTAGAAAACTTTGCTTGCTGAAATTGATCAGTATCCCTGGGTCCCTGAATCAGGGAGCAGTTATCTGGTAGGGGCAAGAGGCCCGGGGTATGAAGACTCAACTCACAGGGTGGTGGAGCTCCTATGAAAACGCGATCATATGTAGATCTGTTTGTATTGCACTTAACAACACACTGTTCACTCTGGTTCTTTCTGGCGCATCCAGCCCTGCTGTGCATGGACCATGTTGCAGACATCTCTATATGTTTTCCCAAACCAAGCTGCTTCAAGGAGTTATGAAGCATGAAAGCCACGACAGGGTTAGACTACTGCTGCTAGCCCTATTCTCGCTGGTCTAAGCATGGTTATCAGACCTGGTTTTCATTCTAGATGGTCATCCCTTCCAGATACCCATCAGGAGGAACTTCCTCTCGCAAGTCGAGGGACCTTGGTGCACCTCATCCACAGTTATGAAAACTGTATGTACTCTGCATGTAGACATACATTTTTCTAAGGCCGCCACTTTACTTCTCAGGTCGTTATCATTTTCTAGGCCACCTAATGTTCAAGAGCATCTTGGGTTAAGCCTCCTTTAAAAGCGATGACCTAAAGAAAACCCCAAAACCCATAATACACAATTTCCTAATGGAGCTCAGGGACTTTGTGCACGTTGGCATTGTCATGCTGGAACACTGCTTGGGTCTTTGTTCCAGTAAAAGAATAATGTAATAGAAGAAGGACTCACTCCCACGTCTCTTTGTTCCTGAGTTTACAAGATTTTTAGGCTGACGAATTCCACGGACTTCCAGACTTCTTACGCTCTAGAGTTCAAGACTCTAAAAACTTTCTGAGTATTCCGGGTGGCATTCCCTCAAGACTCTAAGTTGGTTATAATTTAACCTTTGATTTCTGTTTTGTTGTAAGTGGTTCTGTGTGGAGTTTGCATGTTCTCCATGTGAGTTTACTCCGGGTTCTCCGGTTTCCTCCCACAGTTGTAAATCATGTATGTTAGATTGATTGGTGTTTCTAAATTACCCATAGGAGTGAGTGTGTGTGTGGCCCTGTGATGGACTGGCGACCTGTCCAGGGTGTCCCCCTCCTGTCTTTCGCACTTTCAGAGACGGCTGGGATAGACTCCAGTAGATACCAGTGACCCCGAATTAGGGTATAAGCAGGTATAAAAAAATGATTGAATAAATGAATATTTTAAACAGCTTAGCATTTAAGGGCCTAGCAGTGGCAGCTTGGTGGCCCTGGAGTTGACTGTAATAGCTGGAATGTATAATGTTTCATTTGGAAGGACATATTCACTCTTAATGCCTATGAGGACAGAAAACAAACCTTTTCCATACTAACACTAATGAATATTAATTGTGTGATTACATTGTTCCGCATACCCGCTTCTGTCATGCGTCATCGATCATCGGGTAAACCAGCTTATCTTTATTGCCCTGCTGTGTTTTCCAGTAATCACTTTTCTTAAATAAGTAAACCATGCGCTGCCAAAAAAAAGTGTACATCAACAATACCACAAGAATTATTTTTGTGCAATAGTGATGCATTTTTTTGCACAAACAGAATAGTTAGTCTGCCTATTTAAAAATAAAAATAAAAGGGAGGATAGAGAATCATTTTATTGTTACCTCTCATGAAGGGGGTAGTGTTCGTTCTTCAGGCTGTGCTCAGCAATGACTCTCCTTTGATATAAAGCACCTAAAACCCCGAAAGAACACCTGTTAGCCTACATACAGTATCTTCTAACAAAAACAGAAAAATAACTTAAAAAGAAACACTTCTACTTTAGAAATGATTACCAGGGATGTTGTGTTCTAATTTCATCTGTTTAGCACAGTTAAGGCCGACGGTGCAGTAAGGCTCCGGAAGTGTAAGCAGACGCTTTAGGCATACATTGATCCTCTCGCACAGCTCGTCTGGAATGTAAGCAGACTGCGCAGCACAACAGATCAACCAGGTGAAACTTTTAAAAGTAACTTTTATTTTACTTACCTAAATAAATGTCATTTTAATAAGATGTGAAAAACTAAACAAACCTGGATTACCGCATAGGCCAAAGTGTGCAGCAGAGGAATAATGCGAGTTTTGCAGTCAGTTCTTTCTGCCTGAGTGAAAAATATACGTTTTATAAAATCAATCTCTACAAATCTGTAAAATGACTTCAAATTTACGTTCACTTTACTTTATTTTGCAGACGCACAAAAGTGCTTTAAGTCTCTTTAACAGCTCAATACTGGTACGCTTAGCTCACCGAACAGCATTCTATCAAACAATCACTCTATCACTCTATCTATCTATCTGTCTGTCTGTCTGTCTGTCTGTCTGTCTGTCTGTCCATCTATCTCTATATAAAGTAAAATAAAATCTATCTATCTATCTATCTATCTATCTATCTATCTATCTATCTATCTGTCTGTCTGTCTGTCTGTCTGTCCATCTATCTCTATATAAAGTAAAATAAAATCTATCTATCTATCTATCTATCTATCTATCTATCTATCTATCTATCTATCTATCTATCTATCTGTCTGTCTGTCTGTCCATCTATCTCTATATAAAGTAAAATAAAATCTATCTATCTATCTATCTATCTATCTATCTATCTATCTATCTATCTATCTATCTATCTATCTGTCTGTCTGTCTGTCCATCTATCTCTATATAAAGTAAAATAAAATCTATCTATCTATCTATCTATCTATCTATCTATCTATCTATCTATCTATCTATCTATCTATCTATCTGTCTGTCTGTCTGTCCATCTATCTCTATATAAAGTAAAATAAAATCTATCTATCTATCTATCTATCTATCTATCTATCTATCTATCTATCTATCTATCTATCTTTCTATATTTTTTGTAAAAGGATCATTTTGACTGTAGACTAACCTTTTCAAGTTCTTTAACGAGGACCCTCAGTAGAGAGATGCTAGTCAAAGGATTATTTTCCACCTTCTTATGCAGGGTCCATCTTAGCATACCTTAAAAGATAAAAGTTATCATTCTAATGATTTTCTGGTAAAAACTCAGTCCTACCAATGAAGGCTGGAGTTTTTGATTTTCTAATAATATTCATGTAAATAAAAACTATGTAAAATCCTTATTGACATAGTTTCAAATAAACTAAAAAGTCTTAGGTACCTTTATTGCAGATTGAGACAGCTTGAGCGTGTGTGTCCAGTTCTCTAAGCATAGCGTGAACACGTTGATAGAGGCTGGACTCCACATCTGAAGATACATTACCTGCTACAAAGCGAGTTAAAAATGAGTCTTTTTACAATTCACATTAAATATAAAAAGGCAATGCAGCCTTAATAAAATAGCAGGATTTGTGATGCAAACTATGACTAATATAAACACTTATCAGCATGGCGCATCATGACTTACTAATACTTTCCAACTATCTTGTGTCACAGGTCTATTTTCTCCTAGTCCAACTTAAGTCTGGGGTCTGTCTAGACATCAAGCTTATTTTAGCTATTAAGTTAAATGTATGCATTGGATCCTTATATTAGGTTTTTCTAGCTGTTCAAGATTGTTGTAATTCCCCAGTTCTGTCTAAAGAAATTGGAATTGGTCTCATTAGTTCTAAACAAATTTTGGCACATGTTTTGGGATGATTTGGTTGAGGTTGTCCTTGTGAGGAGGATCTTCTGTCTAACCACCACCCTGCATAGCCCAGACATGTAAAGTTTATGAGAAATAATAATAATAATTGCTTTCAGGGTTTTTTTTTACAGCAGCTTCTTTAATACTGCCATAGGTTGCCAGATCCTCAGCTTTTTCCCTGCAATCACACAATCGTCGTATTTTTAATCACCCCGCACTTTATTTAAATTAGATCCTTCTCACAAGCAACCTATTTCTGCTCCGCTCGTTCAGACAGTCAGCGTCTGGTCTTCATTTTCCCTACAGACTTCACTGTTAGTGTTCTTCATCAGCACTCTAAGATAAGTTATCGTCTTTTCTACAAAGAACCTACTTTAATCCACTTTCTGTCTGCCGTCCTTCAGGTTGGCCTTCCTTATCCAGTCTCTAGTCCTACCCTCGTGGTGTACATTTGTGCAACCAGTCTATTGTTTTTACATTTTTCATTCTTTCCTAAAAAGATGGTTTTAATTTTTAATATCATTTATTGTAGTTTTACATTTCATTTAGAAAAATTCTTCTTTGAAAGTATACATAAATATATGTATATAAATATTAAAGTATATATAAATGAAAGTATTTATATAAAAATATCATTCTGATGAAGGGCAGCATGGTGGCTCAGTGGTTAGCACTGTTGCCTTACAGCGGGTTCACCCCCTGGGGCAGGGGCTTTTTTTTGTGTGGAGTTTGCATGTTCTCCCCGTGCTTGCGTGGGTTTACTCTGGGTTCTCTGGTTTCCTCCTACAGTCCAAAAAACATGTATGTTAGGTTGATTGGTGATTCTAAATTGGCCCATAGGAGGGAGTGTAAGTGTGTGTGTGAGTGCGTCCCTGTGATGGACAGATGTCCGGACTGTCCCCCTCCTGCCTTTCGCCCTTTCAGTGACAGCTGATCCAGCAGATCCCCATGACCCAGAATTAGGAAATAAGCGGGGGTATATAAAAAGATAAGTGATTTGAGTTTGTTCGGTCAACTAACACTTAAAAAAAAAATGGCTTTTTATAATAAGCTCCTAATAAAATTAGTTGATTTTGAAGATAATTTGATCATTCTAGAGAGCATAAATTAGATCTTCTGTAAATGATCGGAGTTTAATCAACTAAAAACTTCCAATTCCTTTTAGAATGATTTAAAAATCAGCTCATGTTTGATTTATATTGAAGGCTATGCTGATTTTAAGCTTCCTTAAGTTGTTTAAGCTTCCACTTCTGCTTCTAAGGGTTAAGGATAAATTCTAAAAATGAGTTACCTGTTTTCTCCATCAGACTTCTGACAGATGAAGTGCTACATAACATGAAAAAAAGTGAACCCGAATGGCTTCCAACCTACAACCAGAAAATAAAATCTTGTGGTTTCTTACATACTTTTCAATATAAAAATTTTACTGACTGTCGGAACTATACGTATTATATAAGGCACCGCTATAGCTATAGCATTATACTGTTTTACTACTTGGGATTTTTCAAAATAATGTATGATTTAAAAGAAATAGAAATGTAGTAAATGTTCCAGACACCAAAATTTATAATCTGATGCTTAAATTTCTATTTTTAACTTGTTTAAAACTAATTTTTTTTTTCAATCTTTACATTAAAATGGTTCAATCAGTCATTTAGAACGCACAACCTGTGTTTGTTACTCTAATATACATAAAGAGGCCCACGTTAATACAAACCTAAAAATAAAAATACACAGAAGAAGAACGTTCTCTGTAATGTTGGCATCAGAGATTATGATCTTGAGTTTATTCATCTTTTATTACATCGTCGCAACATCTCAAATATGAAACAATTTGCTGAAACACAGTTGTGTTTACTGTACGTATTTAATTAAGGATTCAGTGGCTCAGAGCTAAACATTTAAACAATTTTAAGACTAATCACTGCTACAAAAAGAAATAAAGTGTCACATACCGTGAATAAAACAGCACAGTGTTATCCCAATGCAGCAAGTTCTAGATACCTTCCTTAGTAGAGCTACCAATAAGCTTAACTTCACATTGTGCCCATTGTTGTTAAGTTTCTCTTCCTCTTAATATTAGCATGTCCGAAACTTGTGTGTACTGCAAGAGATGGTACCGGGCAGGTTGTCACAGGCTGTACGCACAGACAAAACTCTCATACAAAAGTCATACATGCGTATCGCCACTTCCTATTGTGTTTCCTGTCTTCTAAATGTGTGGGTGTACATGACATATTTTTAGTCTTAACTTAAATGAAGTCTTTTAGTGACTTGAGTCCACTT
Organism: Bagarius yarrelli; assembly: GCA_005784505.1. Taxonomy (NCBI): domain Eukaryota; kingdom Metazoa; phylum Chordata; class Actinopteri; order Siluriformes; family Sisoridae; genus Bagarius; species Bagarius yarrelli. The sequence goes on from VCAZ01000022.1 coordinate 2,644,942, forward strand.
TGCAGGTTCTTTTGTCCAGAGGGAAAGTAAAAAATAACGAGTAGAATTTAAACAGAAGCAAATTTTAACTATCTAATGGTCAGTAAAGTAGTAAATCTACATTGGGTTTATTTATTAACGCAGGTAGGAGGAAGTTGCACCTTTAGTTTTAGTTCGGTTAAGTATTTAATGGTAAATCTATGAGCTGAGCCGAGTTCACATATATTTGAGGATGTTGATATAAACTTTTTCAATGGCTGCTATCGCCATTTCCACTTTTCAAGCTCATAATAATTATATAATATTCAACTTCATTGTGCAAGGTACACGTACAGAGCCAATGAAATGCATTTTTCGCATATCCCATCTTAGTAAGTTGGGGGTCAGAGCGCAGGGTCAGCTATGATGCAGCGCCCCTGGAGCAGGAAGGGTTAAGGGTCTTGCTCAAGGACCCAACAGTGGTTGGCTTGCCGGAGGTGGGGCTTGAACCCTGGTGTTTCTGGTCTTCAGATCAACAACTTAGCACCTTAACCATATTAGCCACCCTGCCCCTAACACAGATGATCTCTTTCTCTCAGGGAACATGACCTGACATTAGAACATCATTCACACATGAAAAATGTAAGGTGAATTATAAAAGTCATTCTGGTAGCAGTATAAAAATTGGCCATTTTACAGAGAAATGGCTACAGTTTAATTAAGAAGGAATCACATTATGCAGCAAATGATGACCGAAAATTGGACTTGCTAAATAAAATACCAAACTAAACCAAGCATTTATAACCTTCTAAAGTAGAACCTAAACAATAAACGAGCAACAACTAACAGTTGTGGACTAAAAAACTAAAATATGACAAATCAGACAGATATTAAAGATATTCATTTTAATGGTCGAAGTAAGTATGCCATTTGATGTGATCCTAGATTCAATTTGATCCTGAATCAACATAGATTTGACAGATTTGATCAACTTGAATCAACATTCCAAATCAACCAATCATAACCATTCTTTCCTCAAATGTACATCAGTGTTCTGTAGACTTGTTCCGATTAACTTAAATTCCTTTTCTCTCAAAAGTGAAGTTATTTAACACACAAAAATAAATGAATCGCAAACTATTCTTTGTAATACCACTTCTGGACAGGGCCGGCGGCAAGGGGCAGGGGGCAGGGGTGTGTTTTAGCCCAACCCGAATGTACATCTTGCCCATACAATCAAAATTTGATATTTTTTTTTAATATAGGCCAATAGGAAAAAAAAAACAACAACACAGGGTACACCAGCCCGGCAGCCTACAGCCCACCCCAAATTCAGCCAGAGCCTATAGAATAATTTGTACACACTTACTGTAGCTTCATATTTATAGACTCCACTGTGTAGAGTCCACAGCGACTTATCGGAAATTGACCTCAGTCGGTGTTTTTTGTAACCTCTGATAGTTTAAACAACTGGAAAGCCGCACTTGAGCGTGACAGGCTGTTACAGAAACAAACATCCAGTCACAGTCATGACATGATTTGTTTGACACATCGCAAAACCAAATTTCACACATGCTTCAAAACTGCTGTCACACAGAAAGCGTTCATATAGCATTTTGATACAGCTGCATTAGGTGTTTTGTTACCCACCATAATTGCCCACCTATTACTGTATTTGTACCAACCTACCATAATATAATAGGCTAGCAATGGAAATTACCCAGACCTGCTTCTGGGTAATTTCCATTTCTACATTAAAAACTCTGGCTTCAGTTTTTGTGCTGTGAATTTGCAGAAGTTTGAACTCGTTAAGTGATGAGATGAGGTCATATTATTTGTAGTTCACAGGTCTTTCTTGAGGTTCCTCATTTAATCCTGCTTCGAAAAGTTAAAAAACTAAACAGAAATTGATCATTGCTATTAAAAGAAATATTTTGCCAATGCATTTAAATAAAGCCTACTACTTTGTGTCAAGCAAACAAATTCACACACACACACACACACACACACAGAATTATAATCATAATGTAAAAGGGGAACCTTTGTTCACACTCTTTTCAACACTTCCAGTAAATTACTTGTGCTAATGGTGGGTGTAAACGTACAAAAGTTCCAATGCAAGTCAGTAGGTTAAAAATGAAAAGGGTAAAAAAATAATGAGGAGGATATTTTAAAGATCATAACTGTGTTTTCCCCCTTATTGTAATTTTTAGGATGTTTTTAAACAAGACCGAAAAAAAGGGAAACACAATTCAGGAGGACAAACCAAAACAGGAAATAGATACAGACTTCAAGCAAGACAGGGGTGCTGGTTGGATGGAACCCAGAACAGGTGTGGGAAATGGTAAGCAGAAGTCATGTGACCTGGCCAGACTGATGGGTTTGTGTTTGAACAGGTTGTGTCTTGTGCACAGTGGTGCGCGTAGCGATTTTGGGCCCTAGGAAAGAATATGGGGTTTGGTCCCTACACACCCATCCTGCACCAAACAAATACATTACTACTAGTACTGTTACTACTAATCTCAAATTGGCATTTGATGAACTTAAAAGTCACTGACTGGTTGGATGTTACTGGAGTTCTGGGAGACGTGTAATGCCTTCGTGATGCTTTACGTCCTTCATGGAATAAGGAAGTCATTTGTGTTTACTGTGACAATATGCTATTTCGGGGGTTTAAGCTAAACCTTGGATTTTCCAAATAATTTAAAGGTCGGCAGCGCGGTGGCTTAGTGATTAGCACTGTTGTCTCACAGCAAGAAGGCCTGGGTTCGATACCCAAGGGTCTTTTTGTGTGAAGTTAGAATGTTCTCCCTGTGCTTGCGTGGGTTTAATTCGGGTACTCCGGTTTTCTCCTGTAATGGACTGGCGACCCGTCCAGGGTGTACCCCTCCTGTGATAGGGATAGGCTCCAGCAGATCCCTGTGACCCCAAATTAGGGAATAAGTGGGAAATAAATTAATTTAAAGGTCTTACATGTAATTTTATTAATTTGCATGACTTAAAATCTACAGTTGCATCCTCGATTTTGTAGGGTAAATTTAAGTTTCCATGCCCCTTACTATGATGCAGAACTAAGAATGTTGTGATTGGTTGCTCAAGACGCCAGTCAGACGCATTCTTGGCCAGTAAAACCTTCTAGGCAGTCCCGACTTTTAGCAGTCAGTTTAAAGCATGCATGAGACTATCCTCCAGCACACATTCATGTCCTCTAACAGACTGTTCTGTACGTCACCACACGATGTCGCTGTTGCATTTCAGTCTGGAGCTTTAAGTGCATCTATAACACACGCTACACATCGCCGGTGCTCAACAAGTGTTTTGCCAATTTACATTGAATAACTATTTGCTAATGTTGTATTTGGATTTGAATTCATCTAAAAATAAAATTAATGTTACACATTTTCTTGTATCTTTTTCCTTTTTTTCCTTTTTTTTTTCATTCATGTAGGTATAAACTATTTTTTTTTTACATTTGTTTCTTTAGAATATTATTACAAGTAATGCCAAAAATAATATTTTAATATCTGAGATTTTCTTGATTTGAGTTGTTTTAATAAATCCGTTTTACTGATTATTTACTGATTTAGCTTTGCTGGACTCTGGAGTAAATCCATTATTGTCATGGTGCAAAATTGGTTTATGAGGACAAGTGTTTGATTTATTTTAGGAGTTTTATAATATGAATATATTTTTTATAAAAATCTTGAAAACTTGTACAACTCTTGTATATCGTTTTGTATCTTACAAAAATATATATTTTTAACCTGAAAAAAAAAATTTTCCTTTTTTTTTTTACTAGGACACAGATGAAATTTATAATATAGATATTTTACTGTTTATTCCGCACCTATAAGGGCTTCCGGTGGGGTTTTTTTTCCAGATGTGATCACAGTTCAGGGGTCTGATATCACAGTGCGTAAGGAACACATCTGGATGAGATGACAGTCTAACACAATATAAACACACATTCACACGCAAAGTCACAGTCAGACATCAATCGAAATGGAGGTCATGCACATAATAATAATCACGCGTGGAAAAACTATATGTTAATATATGACTTGACTATTAATTCGAAGGAAAAACTTTCGACACCAAAGAAGCCAGAAAATGAAATTTATACCAATTTTTAGTAGAAGTATTAATGATGGACAGTGCGCAACTGTGAGTACTAAAACTCAGCTCAGATTTGACAATTAGACATCTACATAAACTGGAGGAGGTTTAGTGATATAATTGGGTGGAGGGTTACTAATCACCTGCCCGTGGATGCCCCCTTTGGCGTGTTGCCTGTTCTCTTAGCTCAAACCTTGCTGAATGACTGGATTCTGTTCACACAGCGGCAGCAGCGAGAGTGAGACACTCAGAGACACGATCAGAGACACGGTGGTGTAAATACATGGGGGGAAAATTAAAAGAGGAAACGCTATAGGGGGGGAAAAAAGAATAATCATTCAGAAGGTTTTCTTCTTTTTTTTTTTTTGTTTTGATCCAGTTGGCGTGAGGTTGAAGGAGTGCGAGATTACAACATATCCGGGCGAAAGTGAGTAAGAGAGTGAAAAGAAAAGGGAGCGAACCCTGTCATTTCTTTAAGCGGTTGGTGATATACTCTTCAGCCCGGTTAAAGCTTTTTTTTTTCCTCCAAGTGCACATTTCTTTGCAGGACTCGGAAGATTTTTGGTCGCTTGGAAGTGCATAGCATTCGGTGGTGCACTTTTTACGCAGGTTTAGTTCCATCGAACGCACTTTTTAGATCCCAGCAAAACTAAAAACCAAGACTTTAATTTAATCTGGAATAAGTTTCCAACCTGTTAAAGACGTGTTGGTGGGCTGCTTTTAGTGTAAAAAAAAAACACGTGCGCTGAAGCGCAAAGCCTGCTCTCGTCTCTTGATTGAGAGCGCAAAAGGGAAAAGCAAAACTTCTCTCATTCTTGGTCAACGGCAGCGCATTTAGCGCAAACCCGACTGCTGAGGGACGATGCTGCGGCTGTTCGTGGCTTGGAGCATTCTTGTGGCGCTTAGCGTGTTGGTGGAGGGAGCGCGCGGCGGCGGCGGCGGCGGTTACGGCATGAGCATGTTCGCTGCGCAGTCCTCGCCGCCTGATCCGTGCTACGACGAGAACGGCAACCCCCGCCGCTGCATCCCTGACTTCGTAAACGCGGCTTTTGGTAAAGACGTGCGCGCGTCAAGCACGTGCGGCACACCGGCGGCGCGCTACTGCGTGGTGAGTGAGAAGGGCGATGAGAGAACGCGCGACTGTCACACGTGCGACGTGACCGATTCGAAGAAGGCGCATCCGGCCGCGTACCTCACCGACCTCAACAACCCGCACAACCTCACGTGTTGGCAATCCGAAAGCTACGTGCAGCACCCACAGAACGTCACTCTCACGCTCTCGCTCGGCAAAAAGTTTGAGGTGACCTATGTTAGTCTGCAGTTCTGCTCGCCGCGACCCGAGTCCATGGCTATCTTCAAGTCGATGGACTACGGTAAGACATGGACTCCGTTTCAGTTCTACTCGACTCAGTGCAAGAAGATGTATAACCGACCGAGTCGTGCGGCCATCACCAAGCAAAATGAGCAGGAGGCCATTTGCACCGACTCCCACACGGACATGCAACCGCTCTCGGGCGGCCTCATCGCGTTCAGCACTCTGGACGGACGACCGTCGGCGCATGACTTCGATAATTCCCCCGTGCTGCAGGACTGGGTCACAGCCACTGATATTAAAGTGACGTTCAGCCGCTTGCACACGTTCGGCGACGAGAACGAGGACGACTCCGAGCTGGCCAGGGACTCGTACTTCTACTCCGTGTCTGATCTGCAGGTGGGTGGCCGGTGCAAGTGTAACGGGCACGCGTCAAAGTGTGTGCGCGACCGCGACGGCAACCTGGTGTGCGAGTGCAAACACAACACTGCAGGACCCGAGTGCGACAGGTGCAAACCTTTCCACTATGACCGGCCGTGGCAGCGCGCAACAGCCAGAGAGGCCAACGAGTGCGTGGGTAAGTTCAACTTCATTCTGTTAGAAATAAAATAACAGTTCAGCCTAATTATACAAATTTATTTTTAAACTAGATTTATTTATTTTTAAAGTTTATACAAAAAAAAGATCCAACAGCGACACGACAAATGCAAATAATTATATGCAAAGTTCTCTTATGTCCTTTTAATAGAACATTTCTGTCCAAACACAGTGTCCAGCGAGACATCAGCATTTATACTGGCAAAACCAATAAATGTGTTAATCAAACAAAATTAACTCATTTAAAAACATTTTAAAGTTTTGTGGAACTTTAAAATCAGATGGAATTAAAGATAAAAGTAAAAAAAAAGAGAAATATTTTAGTTTTAGATGCAGAATAAATAATAGAAGTCGCTACTGAATAAAAGAAGTGTCACATCTTTGTATATATATAGTATATATATATATATGTGTATATGTGTGTGTGTGTGTGTGTGTGTGTGTGTTGCTTATTTAATACTAAATTGCCAGTGAGTTGGTACATTTGATTTTGTCATTATTCTTTTATTATTATTGGCCTACATTGTTCAGTAATAAAGGCGGTGATTAAAAGAAAAAAACACAGGAAGTTCTTTAATGCAGTGCTGTAATATCAGCTGCTGTAAGTTTAGTCTGGGACTTTTTCTTAGAGAAGGGAACCTTCACACCTCAGAGGTTTTCACAGGGACTCATGTGTGTCATGTTATTCCATAGCAGGTGGCTTTATCAGATTGCAGCTGAGATGATATCAGATTTGCTGACATTTTTTGGCATGTATAAAAATAAACTGCTACTTTCTGCCAAGTAAATTACACCGGGAGAAAAAATGCTGAGTTTTGTGATGAGGTGTGAGATAATATTTGTAAAGGAGAGTTACTGATGAGCTGTTGTTGATCCAACTAATTGAATGTATCACATTTTCTAAACACAGGCCTATATTAATCTACTGTTGTGTGCTGGTGAGGGGGTTGGCGGATTTTAGCAAGTTACGTGATTGACACATAACATTAATAACCTTAATATTGAGCAGGCTTTTATCAGGTCAGCCCTGAGACTATTTCATTAAAACCCGTATCTGTCCATCAGGCTCTTAACTTTTCCAACCTTACTATCCACAATGTATCTTTACGTCAGGTGGTATCTACAATCAAGTTAGCTATCAGAGATGATCTGGTAACTGTGTGTGTGTGTGTGTGTGTGTGTGTGGTGTGTGTGAGAGATAGAGAGAGACTGAGCTCTAGCTGAAAGACTGAAAGCTGCTGCTACAGTCCAGTGATTAGATATAAAAGGGTAAATAGGTTCCTGCGATGCATCGGAGAGAAATGTGTCTGTCTCTCTCGTCAGAAGAGCTGCAGGTATGAGCGTAAGAATAACAAAGTAAAATTTCCGTGAACTGGCGTATGGGGGCACTTTTATTTGCAGAGCTGTGACCAACATTCCATGCTCGGGTTTCGCACGCAATGTTGTAGACTTTAACAGAGTTGATTGGTTAATAAAGTGGTAGTTTAGCCTGAGAGTAAAAGCTTATATATATATATGTACAGTTAAAATGAATATAAAAATATGGCAGACTTAACTGGCCCATGTTTTTCTGGGACAAATAAATCTATTATTATGCATTAATGAGTAAACTTCTAGAGCTTTCCGACCAACTCCAAAACTAAAAAGATCAAATCTAAAAAGATAAACCTAAAAAAAGATCTTGTTTTGTTCCTAGTGTTTAAGGATATTTATCCTAAATTTTAAAATGTTATTTTCTTAGGAAAGTGTTGATTAAGTTCCTGCTATAATATTAACATGTCATGCATTGTTTGCAAAACCGCATGATCTATAATGTATAATATAATCGTATAACTGAGTTTTGAATATATATGTCATTCGTTAGCAATATGATTTTTACATTAAGCTTTTAGCTGATTTTAACAGGGGTTATGGTTAGATATTATTCCGTGCCAGACATTATTACCCTGTTATTACATTACATTATTGCCTGCTATTGTACATTAATTAATATCCACGTCGAACTTGATTTCCTTTGCCTTTGTTCCGTGGGATATTAAAGTTTAATATTAAGTCTTGGCACTCGGAATAACAAATACTATCCGCATAGCTTACCATCCCATAGACATGTTTACAGGCTTCTGAGCCAGAGACAGGTCATTCAGAGAACAGCACTCTGTGTGTATACACATGATCGGGGCCAGAACGAGAGAGGATCAGCCATCTACATCGTCCACATGCCTGGCTCAACCTTTATGCTTTCTTAGCTTTCCACCCTGGGGTAAATAGAGCTGCAAAGTGCCTTTGTGCCTAATTGAGTTGCCCCCAGTTTAGCACAAAGGAAAATAATTTAGTCGATACAGAAACCATTATATGAAATCAGAAAGGGAAACTGCAATAATTTGTTATGATAGATAGATAGATAGATAGATAGATAGATAGATAGATAGATAGATAGATAGATAGATAGATAGATAGATAGATAGATAGATAGATAGATAGAAATAAGCATTGGATTTTATTTCACGTTCTCACCTAAACTTTAATGTAAAACAAAGAATAATACAACCTATTAAACTTCTGAGCTGAGCATGCTGAGCATCGTGTTTATTTGCACAGACGCTTTCTTACCATCTACTTAAACAGAAGTTTCCTCCGTGTCCACAGCAAGCAGTGAATTTTTCAAAACGTCTGTGATTATATCAGTAGCAAATTGGCTTTTCTCCCAGTCAAACCAGAATTGTGCTCAGCGCAAAGCCCTAAAAATAGACACCAGGCACGGTGGTCTTCAGATTTTGTCTTGTTCTTCGCCATTGTAAACTCTTAATTGGCCCTGATCCATAGCCTGCAGACTGTGGTCATAGTGAAGAATACCAAAGAAAAAGGAAAAACACAAATACACAAATTACCTTAATGTTTTTTTTTTTATATATATATATATAACTACTGCATATTTTGGGAATAATGTTATCTTTTCTACGGCCTACAGAAAATGCAGCTTGTATGTATTTAATCTGAACCAGCGCACTTATTTTTTATTAAAGCAACTAAAATATTTTTTTTTTTCTAAATTCGGATCGGTTTGTTGGGAATCGTGGGTCTGTGAAGCATCTGCGGCTTTCATCGTGCTGATATTGGATCACAAGGCGGCTGAAAGAATTTTGTAAAAAGATGACATCAGGACCACATGCATCCCAAACTTTCCAACATAACAGCTTCCTGCTGTTCGGTTGCAGTCCTCGGTGGGTTTCTGTGTGTGTTTGCACATGGACAGCAGACTATCTGTATCAAATTTACAGACGTCCTTATTGCATATTCACAAAATGCATGCCGTAATCCTTAGTTTATAGCTGCTGCATGTTTTTCTACAGCGCAATCACATTATACTCAATGAGACTGAAAGATGTGCAGTAAAAAGGCTATTTTCTCTCCAAGAAACCATGAAAGAAAAACAGGAAATGAAATTCAGCAAATTGACATTAAAATGCCTTACTGTCATTCTTGAACACGGTCAACATAAAAAAAGAAAATGCGCCTATATAAAAGAGAGGGAGGCAAGAAAATGAAAACAAACAGTGCAGAGAGAAAAGGGTTGGTAGAAGAAACGAAAGAGAGAGAGAGAGAGAGAGAGAGAGAGAGAGAGTTAGTTTAAAACACTCCGAGTTGTTAATCGGAAGCAGGTGGCTTTCAGGTCAGCTTTTTCGGGGAGTAAGTTCTGACAGAGATTTGGCGATTCCTGGCCACATGGAAATTTAGACACCTACTAATACCCCATCAGGCCAGCAAAGACTGCGCTGACTTCCTGGCAGAGGGGCTAAGGGCGAGTGATCCAACCGCTGGAGAACATGAGCACATTAGCAGACTAAGGGAGAAAACTCGTACTTAGCGTTTGGGGTATTGAGAGCTTGAATGGCTAAGACAGCTATAATACCATAAGTCGACCATCGAGTCAAATAGACAAGACAGCAGTAGGGATTTCAGCGAGGACTATTTTTCTGTCTTTCTGTTATTGCTGCAAGCTGGGCATCGATTAAAGTATTTTGGACTGTGTTTTCACATTAGCATAGTCTGAATTTCTAAGATAAACACAGGCTTTGTTTTTAGCATTCAGCCTTCCCAAAATATTGATGTAGAAATAGCTGTTTACAGTCACTAAAGCTGGGCCTGAGAACACACAGGGAAAATATAAGAGAAGGGGGGGGGGAGGAAAAGAGATGTATTTTAGGATTTCCAAATCTAAACCTAGGTGGAAACGAGAGTTTTCTGGGCAAAGAGCCACATGTTTTTGCCATTTTGTTTTGCTGAGCTCATAATTCAACACAGACGCAATGTACAAGCCAAACGGCTTTGCTGCTTCTTTAAACAGCAAATCCTACATTTTGAAAGCGCGGACAAAGAGGGACGGTTCGTGTCCCTTCCGGAGAGTTTTACACTTTGATGTTTGACGCAGTTTAGCTGCCCGATTCGCACAAAAAAGCCTGTATTGCTATTATAATTGCCAGTAATTGCTTTATGTTTTATTATTAGCTGTTGTGATTATTTTGTTAAGCACTTTAAATGACCCCTGTGTATGAAATGTGCTATATCAATCATTTTGCCTTTGACTTGATCTGACTGATTAGAAACCTTTTTTTTTTTTTTTTTTTTTTTTTTTAAAGAAAAAGTACCTTTTTTTAATAATCGGATATTAGTTGTGCTAAGCATTCGAGATTTTTGTCTTTGAACTGCAAAAGGTCTAAGAATGACACACCTCAGCAGATTAAATAACGGACACCAAGAAAATAGGAGCCAGTCATGAATGCGGTAGTTTGGGAAAACCTGGCGGTTTCCTGTTCCGCAGAATTTTTTAAAGAACAATCAAAAAATGATGAAAAAATCACTTCTTCAGGTTTTATGTCAGTAACTTTGACCGTTTACTTTAAAAAAAACCACGTCGGTATGTGGTTTTACGGTATATTTAAAAGTGTTAGACTTTTTTGAGCTTATTATTTGTGTGTTTTACACACTTTCAGTGCTCTAAGTGAGCTTACAGGTCAACCACAGCATCAACAGTAAGAAAAGGGAAAGAAAAAGCCGGTGGTTTGTGGTTTACGTGATTGGACAATATAATGAAAGAGATGATTTGTGCTCAATTTTGTGCTTAGACGTTTATGTACTGTGTCTGGTGCTGTTTCTGCGTGTTTGTGAGCGTGTGTGTGTGTGTGTGTGTGTGTGTGTGAGAGGTAGTTGTACGGCTGATGATAGGACCACCCCGTGTGCATGTGGATTTTTGTGTGCCTGCTAGTGCAAAAGGAAGATTGGGAAATGATTAATGGTTAAATAAGCGGACATATTTCATGCGCACACATGCGCAATCACACACAAACACAAGCTTCAGCACACACACGGCACACACTTCATCACTCTCCTTAACTCTACGGACCTCTCGCTGGGTCTCCCGCTGTGTTTCCAAACCGCCTTTGCCAGAGACAATATACACTGTCATCCATACACATATATAAAAAAAACCCCCACTATAGTATTACTTCACAAGTAACATTTCCTGTGGTAAATACTGTAGTGTTTTTGTATCCTACTATAGTAAATATACCCTAGGGTAATTGCACAGAGGTGGTCATTTGTCGTGATAATTCGGCTACACTTGTATAGTATTTCTACATTCTACAACTATATTATTATATATGTGTGATACACTTCACAGCAGAGATCAGAGCATAAAGTGTTTCAACACAATGCACACAAAATCCCTAAAATAAATAAAACCAATCAACGTCTTAACAAGTTGTTTAATTTTTTATTGCTTATCTTCATTGCTGCATTGTGTACCTTGAGCCCAATACATTGTTGTACATTGAAAACTGGAAATTTGACCTTTCACACTGGAACACACTGTTTTCCCTCATTAGCAGCTCTGTTTCCTGTTGCTTATCAGTTCACTACACTTCTTTTTCTAGTATAACATATAGAATAACAAAGTGTCATTACTAGAACAAACTTAATTCTCTGGTAAATATTATAATAGGGTTAATACGGTCATGCTGCAATATGATTAAAGTAAATACCAGTGCGTAAGTCTGTAAAAATACAGTACAATAAATCCAGTAACAAAAAACACTGTAAAATATAGTATGCATACTACAATTAACTACATCTAACTGTATAAATATTTATATTTATATACCTGTTTATAACAAGTTGTCGAAAGTGTTATTTTTATAGATTTCTAACCATGTTTTTTATTCCAACTCTTTCATTTATGTTCTTTATCAGTGGTTAGAGGAATTAAAGTTGGTATAAAGAACATGGTTGAAATTCTTTTTCTTGCTCAGTCACATTAATGAATCTTTCAGTAGTTTTATTAGTGGTGGCTTAGTGATTAAGGTGTTGGACTGATACCACAAAGACCGGGGGTTCAATTCCCAGCACTGCCAAGCCACCATTGCTGGGCCCCTATGCAAGGCTCTTAATCTCGAATTGCTCAGCTGTAAAAGAGAGAAATGTAAGTCGCTCTGGATAAGGACGTCTGCCAAATTCGGCAAACGCAAATGTAAATCTCTCATACTGCCGGACTGCTAATCAGAAGATCGTAGGATTAGTTCTCAGCACCACCATGATGCCATTTCTGGGCCCGCAAACTGCTCAGTTGGATAAATGAAATAAATGTAAGTTGCTTTAGATAAGAACATCTGCCCATTGCCAGAAATGTAAATGTAATAATATTTTCCATTAAGAAAAATAAGCAGTCTCTTTCACCATATGAATTGAACATATGTTACTTACTAATAGTTTCCAGCTCTGATTATTGTCCATGCAGAGATTTTTTGAGGTTGATATATCCTGGTTTGGAACTTTTGTTTTACTTACTACAGTACAGTGAAAATCAGTAGATGTTATCATCCTGGGAATTTTGTTCATTGCTGTTGCTCAGCGCTGAAAACTCCAGCGACTGTGCGTGTGCCAAACTGATGGTGGGAGATCAGTGAAGCATGAGCGGTGAATCCAGTGGGTGTTCCTGCACATCTCTATTTACTGACAGGTTTACTGGCTGTGGAGGAGATGATTAAGAGACAGTGACTCTTCCTTGAATCATAGAATATAAATCCTGTCCCATATCGGAATGTTCGTTTCAGATGGAAACACGGTGTCAGAGAATTTTCCAGCTTGTATATTCACACCATTATATATATTATATATATATATATTGTAATAAGTTGTATTGAGGCTCTTAATCACTATTCGGGTAACTAAGTAATTTGCCAGAACTTCTTGATGGATTGATTTTGGACAGAAGAACAGCAGGACAGTTTAAAAGGAGGTCCAAAAGGAAGTGAGTGAGAACTTAACCTTGTCCCCACAAGACCTGTAAATATCACTGCCGGTGTCTTAGAAAGGAAGGCAAAGACAGGGGATTCATTCATCTCTCGAAGGCAGTGTGGCTGGAAGAAAGTGACACTTATGGTGTGTGTGTGTGTGTGTGTGTGTGTGTGTGTGTGTGGGTGTGAGTTTGTATAAGCCTTTAATCCTGTCTCACGGTGATAAAGTCTAGACGCCTCACACGTGATTAGCTGGGTTATTATAATTTCTTTATTAAGGCAGGAACTTTGCTGAACTCTTTAAATTGTTTAGCAATTGAAGTCTTTTATTTGAACTGATGCATTAATAAATTATAAGTATGATTATACATAATCTGTCCGGTATATTAAATAAATAGATTTTATATCCGAGGTGTAACGTAATAAAGGAATATTAATTTGTACTTAAGTGTACTTAAAAATTCTTTTAAAACTTTTACTTTCACTTCACTACATTTCCAAAATAAAATGTATACCATCCTTAATGCATATTTGTTACACCTGCCCTTAAACTATGGAATTGTCATCATATTTAGGAAATGAAATAACACGCCCTGTTTTGAATAAACCATTGGGACGGCGTTTGGCCCACATTTTCAGGTTGTGCAGCTAAAACAAAAGTTAATGCAAAAGTACGGGAGGAGTGGAAGTAATCGAATGCATGACAGGAAATGAGCATCAAGACAATTGCACAATTTGTCGGCTTTCTTAGAGTCGCACAGGGGTCTGTCACACAGGCGACAGCATGAAGCGGGAGACACCATCAGAGCACCGTCTCACAATTCTTATATATTTAAGCATCCCTGGAGGCAGATAGTGTGATGACAGTTTGCTAATTACCTAAATTTTCATCTAATTAAATATAATGAGGAAATAATGAAGAAAATAAATAAAAAATGGTATTGTACTTAAATTTCTTATTCTATAAGTAATATAATGGATTTATATCTCACAAAGCAAACTTTTTGTTTCTTACTTGCCCAGTATGCCCCTGCTGTGGCAGATTTTCTTTTCTTTTTGCTGTTTAAGTTGGCAAACTTAATTACGTACTACAGAAAAAAGGCCATGTGCTTGATTAATTAGTTAAAATATCGATTAAACGTTTCTGTATGCGTGCAAACAACGCGCAAATAAAATAACTTCGTTAATAGATGAGGTCACAGACGAGTAGGCAGGAATGGCAGACAGGAATTCTACAGTACTCAAAAAAAACTTTTCAGGACACACCATATGAATTTCAGCATTTTAGAGCACACCACATGTTGAAATGAACCTTAGGGCAGATGGGCTACAAAATCAAAACAGGCTTTCACTTCTGTGAGCCAAGAACAAGAATCGGGATTCAGCGGGCAAAGGCTCACTGAAACATAACACATTGGAAAAAAAGGTCAGAGTGAAGTCTGCCAGGTTTGCTGGTCAGTTAAATTCTTTACACAGTGCATTGAATTGTGTTTTGTCGTGTGTGTGTGTTGCAAATTGTGGAACGGGTAGAACGCCAATCAGTGATTCTTATTGAACACTTGGCTTTTATATAATAAGAGCTTTTTTTGTCTAGCTGCCAAGCTCTACAGTATATCCTCAGGAATGCGGTGCATGGCCATGGTTTAGACCAGCATTAAGCATCAAGTTATAGCATGATAACAACTAACATATCGGAATATGATCATATTTTAAAACACGATTAATTTAGGAAATGGTGTGACCCTGTCTGGATTGTATGGAATCGTGAATTGCGAGCATTTTTTATTTCGTGAACGCACAGTAACTGCTTCAAACTCCAACGATATCGTGAACGCCTTGCATTTCCTAAGCCTTAAACTGAAACCCGTCAATCAGTGTCAGGGGGTCGGACTATACTATGTGGAGTGTTTGTATTTACTCACAGTCGACAGCCAAGAGGGGAAATTCTATTAATATTTGCTGACATTATTTTGAATTAAAGATTTTAAGATAATAATACGAAATTGCGCCGAGCGATTTAAACAACGTAGGTATGTACTGGAGGACATTATGATTAAATATCCACCATAAAACCTATGCATGGATTACGTCACAATTTCATGCGTTCACATATCGTAAATGCGACTGCGGATACAATATGCATTTCCATTTGAAAAATTGCCCACAATACACTTCCTTCCATAAGGTTTAACTAGAAATCCACTCTGTATACTATTCTATAGCGAACGTCAAACAGTAAGAGCAAACCCGAGGGTTCAAATGAAATACTTCACTGAGAAGAATGAATAGCTTTTAGAAGTGCAAGTGACTTAAATCTAGTCGTCTTTTGTTCACCTCTCGGGGACGGTTTTGGAGTTAAAAGCCTTGAACAACGACTGCAGAGCTTTTTTTTTTCTATAGCGGTTGTCTAAAAATACCAAACCGTATCAAATTTCCAGGATTTCAAACTTTGTTTATTTATGAAATAAAGACTTTGCGCCTCATTAGAGTGTCAACGTCAGTGGTGTTAAGCCTAATCTTTCTTTGTGCTTATTGGCTAAAGTAGTAGTTAGCTTAAGGCTGTTTCCAGGCACAACTAAGCTTTGGTCTTCCATAGGAAGTTCTCACCCTTTTCCTGTCTTGCCCATCTGCTGAAAGGTGCCTAGCTACAAGGCTGTTTGGGACTGTTATGCATCGTATGTGGCAAAACGGAAAATAAGGACACAAATATGGAGTTATACAATATATAAAAAAAAAAGTCTAGCTTTTTTTTTTTTTTTTTTTTAAATAAATTTTCCCAACCACACACACTTTCATCTACCAATTAATTTGCCATAAAAATGACTTACATCATGTTTGAAACTTCAGAGGAAACTTGCTCCGCTCCTTGATGTTGCAATGAAGATTAATATCACAAGGAGGGATTTTGTTCAGTTATATATGACATTCCTGTGACAAGCTTGGCGAAGAGGTCCAATAAAGACGCCACACTGAGGATGGATAGTCACCTGGTGTTAGTAATTTACAGCTCAGCCGCTTCCTGTTGCACTCCCCGTCTGCTGTGGGCTAGACTGCTGCCAGCACGTGTGGCACATCAGCAGGAAAATGCTGGAATATAGCCCACTGTCGCTCCTACATGCTGAGCCTTAGAAAAACACCTCCAGCCAAAGGCTAAATGCTTATGCACTATTAGCTTAGCGAACATGCTGGAGGATCTCAACAACTACAGGTCCTCTAAAAAGGCTGCTTCCTGTTTCTGAACATCTCAGAACAAGCTGTAATAACAAGTCAGTTATAATAAATACACATTTACTAGTCACGTTAATAACAAAAAAACTCCGGCTCAGTCATGCAGTTATTCAGGCAGCCAATCGTGCGTCAGCTGCACAATGCAAAAACAAATCATGAACGTACAGATTAAGCAATTTAGGTAAGGTTTGCATTAAACACATTCAGAAAGCAGCTGTTGAAATGGAAACGTCTTGTTGACTGAATAAGTCAGGAAAAAAATGGCCAAACAAGTCTGAGCTAGAAAAATAAGGCTATGCTAGGTTAAATAATAGCTCTGCATCACCGTAAGAAGCTAAAAATATCAGTTTTGGGTTGCAACCAGGAAGAAAAGTTTGCAGATACGATGGGCACATGACGTCAGGTAGGTTAAGGCTAGATTAAAAAAATCATCTGGTCTTTTCCCAGATGTTAGCTTTCAAAATATGTGGGCAAAAAAAAAAAAAGATTTCTGTTATTATTTTACAATAAAGAAACATTTACTGACAGTACAATTTAATTTTAGATAAATCTGATCTGGAATGGAGAACAAGGCTTCTCTAAGGAAACTCCAAAGCCAAAATGAAGTGCAAAACTAACACACTAGCCCAAGTAAATAACTCTGTGTCACGTCACTTTGTCCTTTATTCCAGCCTTTACTAGTCCAACGTGGTTCTTAATTGAATTGCCTCTGGCTTAAGTTTGCCAATAAAAGCAAATGCCTCATTTTAACCCCTGAATTCCCACAAGCTCCGAAATGCAAAAAAAACCCTCACGCTTCATTCCAAAGTGTAGCTGAAGCATGTAAGGCCCTCTGCACCAAACCAGTACTGCAACCACCCAGTCAACTTCATGCTTAGTAAACCTCGCCAAAGAAGCCCTCCCCAGCTGCAAAAGGTCACGTTCCAATAAAGCAGCATCAATGAGGCTTCTTACTGCCCTACAGGGGTCGTAAATCTCCTCTAGAATGAGAGAACAAGGCTGTAGGTGTCATGGACCGGTGACACCTGCAGCAGTCTACCGCCACGTCCACTATCCCCAAGAATGTCTCTGTGACGCGTCAATTATTGCGTAGGCGAAACCGAGGGAAATTCCTATTTCCAGATCATTGCAGCGCTGAGCTCAGAACATAGGGATGTAGAACTGGTTGTAGAAAAATGGATCGGATGGGCCACACATCTGCAGACTGGCCTGTCAAAGGGCTGATTTACTCTGAGCTGGAGAGAAACAGGAATGCAGGCTGGGAAAGGAAGAGCCTACGCTGTTCCGCTGCCCCCCTCTGCCGGTCCAGAAATTATTTAAGACCTGTCTATTCATGCCAAATTCTGCAGCATCTAAATTTGCCCCATGTGTTAAGCAATGTCTTAAGTCATTTGAAAATAACGCGTGCAGATGTAACCATTGTGTAGCAATAAATATTCTTTTTTTCTTTCTTTTTATTTTTCTCATTAAACTCAACTGACATTCGAAAGCTCATTTGCTCCAAGAGTGAAATTTACAATCAGCTTTAACTTCTTTTTAAGAATTTTTCACCATCCAAAGGTTTGTTGTTATTTAAGCCTCTTATTTTGCTGTGCCAAAATGCTACGAACTTTCCATAAAGCAAAAGATTTAAGAGGAATTTATACACACATCGAAGAGAGGTTTCCGTAAAAAAAGCTCTTTGTATAATTTAGAGTGAATTGGGGAAACACACTAGTGTGGGGTAGGGTTCATCAACTAAAGCTTTAATGGGTTTACCAGATGGTCGTGCTGGAAAACGTAGGTCTAGAATGAACTTTTAAAACCTTTTTTTTTTTTATTATTATTTTTTTATTTGTAACGCAGAGACACTCGATCCAGCATGATATAATTTGCTTGTGAATAACATTTTTGATAGTTTTTAAAGTAAAATTACTGGAAAAATACGATACATTTCTTAAACAAGTTTGTTTATTCATATGTTAAAACATCAGAAAATGCAATGACACACACCCTGGATTAGATTATTACTGGGTAACTCCCAGAAAATTTTATAGCATATATCAGTATGCTTATATAGGCTTTATTTAGGAGAAAGCAAATTGCTTTTACTGTAGGTATTTATAGCTTTTTCGCATGTAACCATACCACAAAACAAACTGATTGTGCTATAAAAAAAAAAAAAAAAAAAAAAAAAAAAAGGGCAACGTAAGTAAAAAGGAAACAACTACATAGCTTTTGGAGAAGTTGCAGAAAATGACACGGACTCTGAACTCAATGAGGCATTAAACTGTCTCTTTGAGCTATTCTTAAAACTCAAATGGCATGACAAATAAAGTAGTGAGTGGTGGCATTAAACCTACCATTACCTCAGAAGCTTTAACGATGCCGGGTTTTCTAGGTGCAACACTTCTGTTCGAAAAATGCAACTTTCCCTGTGCGAATTCCCAGTTATTCTGGAAAGTACGACTGAACAAGCTGAGAATAAAACGTTTAAACCTGCACAAATACAACTAGATGAGCTCATCAGAGAGAAAAATTATAGTGATTAACACTATAGTGTTACTTTCCCAAGGCAAGAGATTGAAAGATTAATTTTGTTTACGTAGCCAATGAAATGTTGAGAAATGAATACTGTGGTCCTGAGATAATCCCCCCCCCACCCCCCCGAACCATGTGCAAAAAGTAAGCAAAGGGATAAAAAGGTTCACTTGCCTGCACATGTCCAGGAATGACACTTTTACAACTATTTTAGGATGAACCAGGAAAGAGAATTCTCCCGGTAGCCTCCCTCCCAACTTCTACTCGCCCCATGTCTTAGGGTAAACCTCAGTCTGGTTTTCGAGTAATTGCATTTCACGTTGCATCTCACTTTCTCTAGGCAACTGTGGCGTTTACGAGCGGTTACTCACACAAAAGCAGGGAGGTCTGATTGCTCAGCTAATTGGTGTCGGAAAGAGATCACACAGCGGGCCTCGTAAAAATCCAGTGCCCCTTTACCCCATTACATCACGGCACACTGGGCCAGGCAAGAAATAAACTTCTTAGGCTGCAATTGCTATTGCTAGTTTTTAGAACACAACATATTAACCAACACTTATACGAACACCTGACCATCACATTCATATGTGTTTTTGAACATCCTGTTCCAGCTTTTGTCTCACTTTTATATCAAACCACACTTTTAGAAATGCTTTTCACTTCATTTTTGTCATATTAATTTTTTTAGGGGGTTTAGCCATAATATCATTAGTAAGTTTAGGTGCTAAGGTTGGGAGAGGAGGTCTGGAGTACAGTTCATCTGTTGAGTAGGGTTGAGGTCTATGTTTTGTGAGGGTAAAAGTTGGTGTTAAAGTAAGCACGGTAGCTTAGTGGTTAGCACTGTTGCCTCACAGCTGGAAGGCCTGGGTTCGATTCCTGGGCATGAGTTCTCCCCGTGCTTGCGTGGGTTTACTCCAGGTACTCCGATTTTCTCAGTCCACAGTCCAAAAACATTGATGGGTGATTCTAAATTGCTCATAGGAGTGAGTGTAAGTGTGTGTGTGGCCCTGTGATAGACTAGTGACCTGTCCAGGGTGTCCCCCTCCTGCCTTTCGCTCTTTCAGAGACGGCTGGGATAGACTCCAGCAGATCCCTGTGACCCCAAAATTAAGGAATAAGCGGGTATAGAAGATAAAAAATAAATGGTGTAAAAGTACACAATTGTCCGGCACATTACTTAGACTTAGGAGGAGTCCTTACAGAAAAATCATGTTTGCTTTCAATTTTGTGGCAACAGTTTAGAAGACACGGTACTGATGTCCACAATACTCTGGCCATTTAGTGTAATTGAAGTATCACTAACTAGAGCCCATTATAAAGACTTTATGTGCTCTCAAGTCAAAAGAAGCACAAATGGTTGAAGGTGCTTGCTGTCTTGCTCATCAGCCCTTCTTATCTATTAATCTTTAATCTTGTCTCTCAGCACAAAGTGCACTCTGGTTAGTGCTGGACAGGTATTAAAAAAAAGTGCTAGGGTTCAGATTAGGGAATGATCATTTAACCTTTAAAGGTTAAAGTACGGTGATAAAATTCTTTAGGAGGAATCCCTTGTGTTAACTGTATTAAAGAGATTCACAGCTTAGCTCATATCCCTGTCACCTTTAGGGATTTTTCACAGCAAGCTGAAACAGAGCAATTGCACCGGCAGGGTTTAGGAGAAAAAAAAAAAAAAAAAAAAAAGTTACCATCACTGAGTAAGGCAGGATATTTAATTATCAATGTTTTTTGGGGGGGGGTAAGTGCCAGCGTGTGGTCTAGGAAGGTGTTTCTTCATCTGTCTATCAACTACGTGGTAATAATACATTGAAATCCACTACATAAGCATAAGTACCGGGACAACTTATCATAACATCTTTAGGTGTAATGTAGACTTTCTGTTCTAGATTTAGTCTCGCTCCTCCTTCTATAATAACCTCCATACTTCTGAAAAAGTTTTCCCCTAAGATTGTAAAGGGTGGATGTGGGGATTTTTCTCATTTCGCTCCAACAGTATTATTAAAATCAGGAACTAATATTAGGTGAGGATTTCGGCGGAGTTAAAGTCAGGGTTAAAGTCATTTATTTGTCACATACCGCATATATTACTGCACAGTGAAATTCTTTTCCTCCCAGCTTAGCCCTTACAGTCCCGAATAAAAACCCACACTACTAAATTTACCCTTACAGTCCTGAATAAAAACCCAGACTACAGAATTAACCCTTACAGTCCTGAATAAAAGACACACACTAATGAATTTACCCCTACAGTCCTGAATAAAAGACACACACTAATGAATTTACCCCTTACAGTCCTGAACTTAACAAAACACACTGCCGAATTAACCCCTTACAGTCCTGAATAAAAAGCCACACTACTAAATTTACCCTTACAGTCCTGAATAAAAACCCAGACTAATGAATTTACCCCTTACAGTCCTGAATAACAAGCCACACTAATGAATTTACCCCTTACAGTCCTGAATAAAAAAGCCACACTACTAAATTTACCCTTACAGTCCTGAATAAAAACCCAGACTACAGAATTAACCCTTACAGTCCTGAATAAAAGACACACACTAATGAATTTACCCTTACAGTCCTGAATAAAAGACACACACTAATGAATTTACCCCTTACAGTCCTGAATAACAAGCCACACTAATGATTTAACCTTACAGTCCCGAACTTAACAAAACACACTACCGAATTAACCCTTACAGTCCCAAATAAAGACCCACACTACTCAATTTACCCTTACAGTTCTGAATAAAAACCCAGACTACAGAATTAACCCTTACAGTCCTGAATAAAAACCCAAACTAATGAATTTACCCTTACAGTCCTGAATAAAAACCCAGACTACAGAATTAACCCTTACAGTCTCGAATAAAAACCCAGACTAATGAATTTACCCTTACAGTCCTGAATAAAAACCCACACTACCGAATTAAAACCCTTAAAGTCCTAAATTTAAAAATGCACTACTGAATTATCCCTTACATTCCTAAACCACCCTACTGAATTAACCTTTACATTCCAGAATAAAAACCCCACACTACTAAATTAATTACAGTCCCAAATAAAAACCCACACTACTGAATTAACCCTTACAGTCCCGAATAAAAACCCACACTACAGAATTAACCCTTACAGTCTCGAATAAAAACCCAGACTAAAACACACTACAGAATTAAAACCCTTACAGTCCCGAATTAAAACCCACACTACAGAATTAAAACCCTTACAGTCCCGAATTAAAACCCCACTACAGAATTAAAACCCTTACAGTCCCAAATAAAAACCCACACTACAGAATTAAAACCCTTACAGTCCCGAATTAAAACCCACACTTACAGTCCTGAATTAAAACCCACACTACAGAATTAAAACCCTTACAGTCCCGAATTAAAACCCACACTAAGAATTAACACACTACAGAATTAAAACCCTTACAGTCCCGAATTAAAACCCACACTACAGAATTAAAACCCTTACAGTCCCGAATTGAACAAAACACACACTACTGAATTAATTACAGTCTTGAATAAAAACCCCACACTACTAAATTAACCCTTACAGTCCTGAATTAGAAAATACAATTCTGAATTTTAAAAAAAATGCACTACTGAATTAACCCTTACATACCTGAATTTAAAAATACACTACTAAATTACAGCCCTGAATCGAAAAAAAAAATACACTATTGAATTAGGTCCGAGAACAGGGTCAGCCATAATACAGACCCTCTGGGACAAAGAGGGTCAAGAGCCTTGCTTAAGGGCCCAACAGTGACAGCTCGGCAGTGGTGGGTTTTAACCCCATTTCTTTTGAGCTTAGGGGGTTTGGGTACATGGACATTGTCACGCTGTAACAGTTCTCAGTGCTCTTAGCTTCACTGAAGGAATTATATACCGCTACAACACATTCTAGACAACAAATTCGTGGGCACAGTTTTGAAAACATACTAATGATGGTGTGCTGGTAAAGGGTCCACAAAGTGGCTGTAAAATATAGCTTCCAGTGTAAAAAAAAAATCAATCATTTATCCCTACAAAATCTTAAAGTGAATCTAGTAAACCGAAAAATTCCCCTGCATCGATCACTACTACGTCCTTTTTGATCTTTAATTGTTTTAGAAAATGCCATGGTGATGCTTTGCCAATGGTATGTAAAAAAAACCCCAATAAATCAGTCGACTCACAGCTTTCCAATATGTTCCTATTTTACAATTGCCATCAAAAGCATTCCAGAAAGTTGTAAATAAAAGTAATTGTGTTGATGTCATTCTACCCAAGCTGCTGTTGTTATATCCGCTGCCAAAGAAGCAGCAGCTGCTTTTAAATTGTGTTAACAGTGTTTAAAATAAGAAAGATTAAAATAATCATCTTCCAACTGTTATATCTTGCACCAACGCTTTTTTTTCTTCAAGTCTCAAGATTGTTATTTTAATTGCCGTTAAATGTGTCATTATAATTAGACTGTACAAGGATGCACTTGTCACCCAAAATATAATAGTTGTTGACCTGCCTGTGTGCATTCCTAACTCGCACAAAGTGTTGATCATTTAATGCCTGTGCATCACCCACGTAGTACTCACGAGCCACATTATGCAAGTCGTACAAGTGCTTTGTTTGGGATTCAGAGTAATAAAGTTCTGCTTTTAATTTACTTCCGCTTTTTTTACTCATACTACTTTATTCGTTAAATGCTTTCGCAGTTTTACCCAGGATATAAAGCCTGTTGATAGTCTGCGACGCTTAGGCAATTCTCAATCTTCATCTTCCAGCAATTTCCGAGATGTATACCAGACAGGGACACTAAGGCAGGGCCAGACAAGATCTCACCTGCCAGTCGAACCAGACATAGCACAGCCTCGCCCAAATCTCCACCCACCCCACCATCCCACAATCAGAACACCAAATACAAAAGGAGATTCGTGGCACCAAAACTGCTTACAGTAAGCACACTGATGTAGTTTAAAAAAAAAAAAAATCTATAAAAGCAAACAGATTTCGAAAACGCAACTGCAGTTAAGCATTGCAACAGAGCGAAAGCGTGCGTCAGGATGCGGGAGGGTGTTTTTTAACATACGTCTTAATCCAACAGGAATTGAAATGTCAGTCTCTCATCATCATGATGTGTCAAAGAAGATGAGCGTTTTGTTTAACTTGGCACTCAAAACAAGATTATAATGGGCCAACTGTAATTACGGACTTCAGGCAGTGAGAGGTTAATTGATCTGGGATAAACAGCTATTTCGTAGGAATGCCTTTCTTTGCCCAAACGTTTTAGAGAGAGACATTTGTCTGTCTGTGGTTGAATCAGAGAACACCTGTAGGTGTAACAGGATCCAGATACAGTGCTAAATATTTTTATTAATTTGCCAGCCACTTTTATCCTGGTGAATTGACTTCAACACCGTTTATAATCCAAGTGTTTGCTTAGTAGTAAAACCGTTTGGGGAGCAGTTGCGCCTGGAAACCCTGGTCAAAAGAAGGAACGGGATTAACTCTCATTTCCATAATATCCCAAAAACTAATAGTTATTCATCAGTTTAACTAAATTTGGTGGTTCAAGTTTCTGACTTTGCCTTCCTCCTGGGGGCAGGACATACCTCGTACAGGAAATATATATATATATATATATATATATATATATATATATATATATATATATATATATATATATATAGTATATTATACATACATAGTGCAGCATTAGTGCTACCAGGGAATCTTAGTAACTGAACAAACAAGTAGTTTTATGAATAATACGTATTCTGTCAGTGGAAAGTTTAGCAGGAAAAAAAAAATCTAATAAATAATTAGGAATATCATTAAACTTTAATTTTTTTTTTAATTTGTTAGATTAATTCTTGTTGTTGTAGTAACAGTTTAACAATTAAGCGAGTGTATGGCTGCAAAAAAAAAAGAGAGGTGCTAAAAAAATATGTTCCAATACAGCAGTCAGGAAGGGATTTCCAAACAGTCCATGATCTTTTAGTCTGTCAGTCATAATGAAGCTAACCAGTTAAGGCTGTCTGTGATCTCATATGTGTGTAAGGGAGCAGCTAGTGCTTTCCTCTGGCATGTGATGCTCAGAGTTGGCTAAATAGACATGACTCACGGAAAGCACATGGTCTCAGAGGATTCACCTTTCCTCAGTTGGTAGCGGTCATGTGATATAGAAAAGCTGACTGGTGGTTGGAATCTGCCAGATGACCAAATTAAAGAGGAAACGGGCTAAGAAAAAAAAAGAATGAATGACTAATCAGAGGAAAGCACAAGCTATTCATAACAAAATCTTATGTCAGTAGTAGCTAAACAAAATTGTTATTGGAAGACTTAAGGAATAAGTGCAAGGAATCATGGAACAGACATTTTAGTTGGTTTCAAGCGTCGGTTTCGGAGAAGAAAGGATTAAATGTACATGTACAAGTTTGTTGCTTTTTTTTTTTTTTTTTTTTTTTTTTTTTAATGGCAAAATGTGCCGTGACTTCCAAATTTCTGATTTTAATCGGAGGTTTTGGATTAAGAATGGGTATAAAAAGTGCCAAAAAATATCAAATGATTATAAATGCAAGTCTATCCTATTTTACATGATGTGTTTGGTTGATTTCTTTGTTTGATGTTGCTTTTTATTATATATCCTATATATTATACTGTATCCAGTCATTATAAAGACTAAAAAAAAGTAGCCTGAAAATTAAATTAAGTGAAAAAAAAGAGAATTAACAGTAAAAATTTGGCTTTTTAAAACCAGTTGCATGACGCAGCACACTGCAACAAGTTGGCTTGCATGGCTGTCTCTTCTGACGCTATCCAAGAGTATGAATAACTGGACCCATGTCCTGTGATCTGATGAGACTTAAATAAACTTGTTTGTCCAGCATGTGTGGCGACACCCTGATGAGGAATACCAAGATAATTATCTCTTGCCCACAGTTAAGCATAGTAATGGTAGCATCATGGTCTGGGGCTGCATGAGTGCTGCTGGTACTGGGGTGGCTGTGGTTAATTGAGGGAAACATGGATTCCAGCATGTACTGTGTCATTCCGAAACAGAACATGATGCCCTTAAAAAACTGAGCCAAACAGCAGTTTTCCAACATAACGACCCCAAACACACCGCCAGGATGACAACTGCCTTGCTGAGGAAGCGGCCAAGTATGTCTTCAGACCTGAACCCTGTGGGGCATCCTCAACAGAAGGTGGTGAAGCACCATGTGTCTAACACCCAGCAGCTCCGTGATATATTATGTAGGAGTGGAAGAGGATCCCAGCAACAACATGTGCATCTCTGGTAAATTCCATGCCCAGGAGAATTAAGGCCATTCTAGATAACAATGGTGCTCACACAAAATATTGACACTTTGGACACTTTTTTGACTTAGTTTGACAATAATGGCTGTATGATGAGTTATTTTCGGAGGACAGTAAATCTATACTGTTATACAAGCTTTACGTTGACTATATCCAAGTTTCATTTCTATAGTACTGTCCGTTGAGAAGGTAAACTAAAATGTTTGCTAAAATTAGAGGGGTGTACTAACTTTTTTGAGATGCTGTATATAGACAAGCGATAATAAATACATATTGTGGCAGTATAAAAGAAATAAAAGCAATACTAAAAGTGCTGCCTGGAGGTATAATTATAGGCAGTTACTCAGAATAAAACTGTTACTGGCAATGTGTAACCTATTGACCATGTAGTTGATGAGAAAATGGCTGTAAAGCACAATTTGGATGGTTAGACTTCCTATTTGTAATTCAATTTTGTTCAACTAGCAGCAACGGAAACCTGCCAAAACTTAGACAAACACACCATGACATAGTCAAAGTTTTTTTGACCTGGATATTTTACTCCAACTCGAGTTAAAAAAAAAAACATCCGTCGTCTTTGCCCCTGTGGTCATCCAGGGTTGTGTGACTCAAAGTTAAAGGCAGTGAGGGAGACCGTTTGGGCCTGTTGATCTAAATACGGCTTATCTCGGCAGCAGCTTATCGGTGCTGAGAGACAATTAGCTTGGAGATAAACACCATTGCAGTGTGTGTGAGATAGCGCAGTCCTCATTACTAGAGATTCTGGCCAGCTGCTTTAATTATTACTGGTTCAGTATTCACACACAAAGAAACCCAAACACACCGATTCATTAATGCATTAAAACATGCATTAAAATGGCTGATGCAAATTTATATGACACAAAAAGCTAGTCTATCCATACAGACTTTAAATATGAGGACATGTAATTAACATTTGCAATTCTGGCATTCATTGGACGCCTTTATCCAGAGTCATTTACATTATTTTTATTCAGTTTCTCTTGCTCAGGGGCTCAGCATTGATGGTTCTGGGTAATGAACCAATGATTTTCGGATCAGGAATTTTATACCTTAACTGCTGAGCTACCACTTCAGTCATGTTGGCAAACCTAAAATTACCCCAAAAAATGTTCTAATCAATTTGACCCTACTAATTATTTCCCTAACACACAACACCAGCACATGTTGTTGATCAAGTATTTTAGTGTGTTAGTTAGAACCAAATATAGAACCAAATATTCTATAGAATCTGGAATTTTACGTGTATTATAAATCATGTCGGTAAATTTATCCTGTATAACTGTGACCCGGCATCACCTTTCTTTTATTCGAAAACTTGTAAAAACAAAGCCAGCACTTTTACCCAAAAGTACAATTGCTCGGGAACAGAGTGAGCCATTTTTCCCATTTGCACAAAAAGACTGTGGAGTGTGGAGCTGAATGGTGTCTAATATCAGAGACAAAGAGCGTAAGATAAAAGCCTGGATTTTGTATACTTCGGACCTGCTGAGTGCTCCAAGTGCCGGAGGTGTGTGTGGATAAAAAAAAAAAAACTTGACAGCTGCATAACACCTTCTTCCTGTGGGCATGTGTGTGTGTGTGTGTGTGCACGTCTAGGTTTTTATGCCTGTGTAATGACCCCCATGCAGTGAGTAACTACCGCCTGCTTTCCGAAGCAGGTGTGAGCTGGACCAGAGCACTGTGTATTATATGGGCTGAACAGTGTGTTTTTGTGGCATGTAGCGTTTTAGTCTATCGCTTCCATCTTGCAGCAGTAACCTCAAAGCCAAAGCCACAGATGGAGAGGTTAAAAGAGAATGAGCCGTGATGAGGGCCTTTCTCCTCAGCACCTGCATGCACACGAGTTGGTTCTGCTGCGTGAAAGACAGCCTCATAAATAATCACTGAAGCAGAACTACAAAAACCTGG